>OX457046.1:20292268-20324768 GCA_949752735.1 Lumbricus terrestris
TGCGTAGTCGCTTGACGAGATCCTTGGCATCGTTCAGCAGATGGGATCCATCGCTGATCCTTAGATTCAAGTAGGGAACGGATCCGGTTCCTCCCGATGCCTTGATCAACGCCATCGTATTACACACTGGGGAGAGAGAGACAGACAGACAAACAGAGAGAGAGAGACAGAAACAGAGAGAGAGTCGTACACTGAGAGAAAGCGATTAGCTGTCAAGCGCGTTTCCTCGTATATGTTTTAACTTGTTGCGTAATCTTCTTCTGTATCTGTCAGTCAATAATTGTTGTTTCAGCCAGAACTGAGGCGCCTTATATACACCGAGTATAGGCCTTCAATTATGAGTTGACGTAAACAAGCTACCGGTGGCCACCTATGGCAAGCAAGCAGGCTTCTACGTCGTAACTCTAAGCCGAACCTACACTTCCTCCACCTATTATATGTATAGTCATCGCATACTTAATCTCCGCAGCGATGTCAATAATTCTGTGAAGCAAACAGCATGTGATAATATGGCCTACAATATTATAACAAGGCCAGTGTGTGCGTATTATATCTGCATAATCACTGCATTATAAAAAAAACTTCGATGTATTTTCATTCTGTTAGAGTGTGTGCGTGCCTGTATGCGTGTGTCTGTGCTTGTGTGCGTGCGTAGCATATATATATATATATATATATATATATATATATGCATATTATATATTATTTGGAATATATCATATACAATATACCGGTAATATATAATTGTGTGCTGCTTGTGCGTGCGTGCGTGTGTGTGCGCGAGCGTGAAGGTTGCTGTACTGTATAACAGACCTTGTGCCACAATGCATGTGCATAATGTACAGTTGACAATACACACTGCTGTAATACACCCCCATTGCACACGTAAAGCACCTATGTGACCTCGAATGACCTTGCTCGTTTCTCACTATAGTATACATTGATCGGGCGAGATCTTTCGCCACCGCGCCCATCTGAATGCGCTGGCACCAACAATTGCTACAGCCATGATTGAAATCTCTTAGATAGGCCACCAACCGCTCTCAATACACACGTCCAGAGACTCCTTATTGTCGTATAGACAATAGACATACATTCCAATCAATGTTGCTAACCGTACCGGTCTTCTTTGTTTTGAACAATGACACTAACAGGTTCATTCATTCATTCATTCATTATTAGCATTTATATAGCGCCCCTTCAAGAAACTACTCAGAGGCGCTCCCAGCCCAGCCACGGCAAAAGAAAAAAGATTTAAGGGACTTAAGGAATAAGTATTGACTGGTCAGGTGGAGGAGATGGAGGTTAGGGGGGAGGTCATTCCAGATTGACGGCCCCACAACCGAGAAGGCTCGACACTGTCTGGTAGCCAAGCGAGCCCGTGGAACAAGCAGTTGTCCCTTCGCAGCAGAGCGAAGGGCCCGACGCGCTACAATGTCAGAGACTGGGCGACAAAGATGTATGTATATATATTACCGGTATACTGTATGTTTATTCCTACTAGATAATTTGTTTTGCCTTGTTTTTAGAGCACTTGAAACATTTAAAACACTTCAGAACACTCAGAGACACTAAATAAATTCGAGTTGCTATTATCTGAGCATTGCTTAGGACACTTAAAACAATTAGAGTCACTTTAAATTTTGATTATAGCATAAATTTTTTGATTATGCGCATTTTTCCAAAAAGGAGATAGAATGGTTTATCCCCCCGGATAGTATAGACCTGTTAATTCCATCCGGGGGGATAGATTAATTCATCCCCCCGGATAGCTTTCAGGTAGGATACTCCGTTTCGTGTCACCGGCAGCTGCTACTCGTATAAACATTAATTATGTCATGGACTGGCAAGAATGTATTTTGTACAGACTGAGCTTACACTACACACACACACATACACACACACACATATATATATAATTATATATATATTTGCATAACAGCTAATGAATATATATATATATATATAAACAATGTAGCCTATATCGATGCACCGAAACACATGGTCGACATGGAAAACTGCGAACGTCTGAGCTTATGTAATTATGTATGTATATATTATACAATATATATATATATATATATATATATGAACAAAGAACGTGACCCCCTCCGAACATTTATGCCCGGGGCGGCGGGCCCGTTATAATGCACAAACTGGAATGCGGTATTTATTTTGTACAAAATGCAGGGTTAATTTTATGTAGGCTATGTGTGTGTATGTATAGCCTACATTGGCCTACATTGTAGCCTAAGTGTATTCCTTATTTACTTCACGGTTTTGTCAGTAATACCGTCAAGGATTGTGTCATAGCGTCAATAAAATGACTTACCTATAGGTTATACCGTTAATTTTTTGCAACTTTTAGGGGTCAACTTTCTTGCGGGGCCCCTCCGGGTGGTCGCTTCGCCTCTGTATATAGGCCTATATATATATATATAATTATAGCCTGTATGCCACTGGAATATGTGTGTGTGTGCGTGTGTGTGTGTGTGTGTGTGTGTGTGTGTGTGTGTGCACGCAGTTCAAATTATTTGTAGCAGCTACCTGCGTCGTTGCTACATGTAGGCCTTATGTGTACTAAGTATTATAGGCTTCATGGCCCTTTGCACACACAGTTTTCCTGTGGCAAGGTGAATATTGAATTCGGTCTATACAGGTTATAGCTGCATGAGCATTGCCTTTGAATTCGCTCACAAAACGAGCAGACTCATTCGTTCGTATACATATGCACCTGTTCACTCATGCGCGCATAACTAAGTCCTGCATGCTGGTCCATGTTTATTTATGCATGCTATTATTATGCTTGCAGGCGCGAGTGTATTATTTTGTTGGCCTAAATGTACAGCAGACGTTTCACAAATAAAAAGAAACCAGACATAAAAAAATGTATCTATAGACAGATTGGGGTAGAGTTGAGTAATGGGCAACTAGCTGGCCATAGGATGGATTGATGGATGGATGGATGGATGGATGGATGGATGGATGGATGGATGGATGAATGGATGAATGGATGAATGGATGGATGGATGGATGGATGGATGGAGGGAGGGAGGGAGGGAGGGAGGGAGGGAGGGAGGGAGGGAGGGAGGGAGGAAGGGGTTGATGGATGGATTGGTTGATGGATGGGTGGGTGGATGGATGAATGGATGCATGGATGGGAGAAGATATTTATTAATTAATTCTTAGAATTTATGCAGCGCCTTTTCAACGAAGCGACTCTGAGGCGCTCCCAGTCTGGTCACAGCTATGAAGCGTGACTTGAAAAGCCGAAGAGGCGAAAAGCTCGGGTCTTGTGGAAGGCCATTCCAGATGAAGGAATATGTACAATTGAAAAGGCCCGACCTTTCGAAAAGAAGCGTAAGCTCGCGAGACCAAAAACTCCTCTGTAGTCTGTCTGTAGTACCGAGTAGCGAAGATTTTGACGAACTGCGATGTCAGAGACAAAGATTAGACCTCGAACTAATTGGATAGAGTGCAAGCAGAGAGGCAGACAAGTGCAGCAACTCGGTAGGAGGTGCACTGAGAAGCAGGGAGCCAATGAAGGACATCGCGCATACAAATAAAAGTATATAATATTGGGGTGATTAGCCATGGCGGTGTTGGGAGCGCCAACCAAGGCTTCTTCATGGGCGCTACGTAAATTTTCGAAATGAATGAACGAGTGAATAAAACATAGAAAGTCAATGAGCGCTGCAGTTGCTAATTTTATTTATTTTTAGAGAACATTGATTCTATATGAGCAACAGTAGCTGCGACTTGCCTTAGTGTTGCCTCGTTCTAAAATTACCCTAGCCATTAATTTTGTCAATCTCAACAACGCAACAAATATTTTAATAAGTAGCGCGGGACCTGGAAGCGCGGGCCCAAGGCTGCTGCCTCTCTTGCCTTGCCCTAAAGCCGGGCCTGATTGCCATACAGCATAACTTGTAGGCCTATAGATACAATGTCGTATTGGAGAGAATAAAGTGTAGGCCTATTATACAAGATAATGCGACTTTGCGTTGGGCTCTATGAACTAGTCCGACCGCACTGCCATATATCTAAATGTACACGATGTTCATGATGATGATCGAGGATGAAGATGACTTTAGATCATGAATTTGAAAAGAGCAACAAAGATCGATATAATTATGTCAATGGTTGATTGCTGCATAGGCTATTCAGACTTGAAATAAAAAACAAAAAACAAAAAATTTGGAAGCGCACCAAATATCGTACAGCTAAGTGTAAGTCCCGCTGGGATGTAGTCAACTACTTGGGGCTTATCATCCCACCATGATTATGGAGATTCATAGACAGTCTGAACTCTGAAGAAAGAACTGAGCCTTAACGAAATCAAATTGAAGCAATTCATCCCTGGTTAACAACATTCACTCGGAACAGTGATGGGAAGTATTTAAAATACTAGTATTTAAAATAGTATTTTAAATACAATCTAAGTATTTTGTACTTGTATTTTAAATACTTTTGTGATCAAGTATTTTTACTTTTACTTAAAATACTTTTTTGATAGTATTTTGTACTTAAAAATATGATTATGTCAAAATACTTTTTCAAAATACTTTTAAATCTCACCAGCTGCAATTACAATACAATACAATACAATTTATTATTTCTAACGCGCTTTAACAAGACACGTCTTGCACAAAAGCGCACGGCCTATGATGTTAACAGTCGCTACAGCAAACAAAGACATCTGAGAGTAATAACGCAGCCAAAAACAACAACACGAGTCACAATCGAATGAACTCCGATGAAGACATAAGAGTCCAGCCGGAAAGTTTCTCGTACGATGTTAAGTTGAGTTTAGGATCGGAATAGCTATGCAATGTTGCATTCTCATGCACTAGGCTGCTTCATTACACAAACAAAGGAATCCTTGTACAGGAGGTTTAAGTCACACAATACAGTGAAACAGGCTGACATTGATTAGTCATTGTTACGGATGACTGGGCACCGCTGACCACATGGTGAGGAATGTTAATTACAGGTGTATTTGATGCATGGTGTATGGGAAGAGTACACCGAGTCTATACATATATACCTATGAGGCATCAATGACACGCATAATATTATTATAATTATGTTTGAAATCAGTTTGATGTTTGACACCACAATGGACTTGTCTATGCTGATAGAATAGGACATAGGCAAGATGTTAACTATCTAGATGTTTATGAGTGCCACAAAATAAGGATGGCATTAGAGGTGCCTATTGGCTGGTGGCAATTGGATCTTCTCTGACCTTGGGGCGTAGAGTTTCATTACATTGATCTCCATTAATGGATCACAGACTACACACTTGACGAATTACAGCATACAGGAAGACACCTATAATAACACTTATTTAACCTGTGCTTGTGTTTTGTATTATTATCACAAGGGATAGGCCATTCGGCCCATTCCCATACCACAGATTTCGAAGACTTACTTTAAAAAGTACCCTAAAGGGTTTTGCCAATGGGCAGAATTGCGATAGGACGTCTCAACATAGCAGATTTTATAAGGTAGACTATGTAGGTTGAATCTGTGTTCAGAAGTGTAACCACTTTTATCCATCTCATTGCGTCAGATTTCTGTAGCAAAACTTTATCCAACTTAATGTTTTTAAAGTTCAATTTGGGTAAATTACATTGACCATTCTTTCTGCATAGGTAGTGGGCTATCGATATTTTTATATGCCATTAAATTGAGTGTTTCTGTGGATTTTGATGTTAATGGATTCTGACGCGAACTTGGACCCCCATCTCTAGCGTCTTAGACTCGGACACCTTTAGACCCAGACTCAACTCGGACTCAGTTTAGATGGACTCGGGCATGACTCGGACTAAGCTCAGGGGGACTCGACTTCATCATTGGAAAGCAGGATATGAGCCAGAAGTGAGAAGTCACCACACTGCTGGGTGGTTGCCCTTCAAGTGTATAAGATGACAGTGATGATGGCATGGGCTAATTAATTCCATGAGACATGTACATGTACATTAGGCATGGACACAATGAATGCTGAACTGAATGCTGAAGAAAATGTTTGTGTTCAAAATTCTATGTATTTTTTGTCGCAATGTAATGACTTCCTTAATTGTTATATAGTTTGGCAGTGAGTATTTTGTACTTAGTATTTTAAATACTTTTCGAAGTCAAGTATTTTATACTTGTATTTTAAATACTTTTGTAAACAAGTATTTTTACTTGTATTTTAAATACTTTTGTGACCAAGTATTTTTACTTATACTCAAAATACTTTTAAAAAGTATTTTCCCCATCACTGACTCGGAAGGACAAACCTACAAGGAACTTGCCAAGCGTATCAAGACCGTGGTTGAAGAAAAGTTACGGCAAGAGTAGCAAGTAAAGCAACATAATATAATTATAGCCTGGTAAGTTATCTCGGAGTCGGAGGGATAGCTCATAACCTCAGCGTCAACATTAATAGAATGAAAGTCTTTGCTCAAATTTTGAGCAAAGACTTTCATTCTTTTGACCCTAATTAGTTGCATTTAAACTGACAAAGTTTGCTTCGTTAGAAGATACCAGCCTATTACTAGGCCTAATCGTTTTTTAAGCAAGGGTGTGACTAGAGCAGATTTCAAGCATGACGGAAAACGCCCTTGAGCAAGACAGGTTGGCCAAGCGTGCAATAAGGTGGGAGAAAACATCAGTGCAGGAAAGTATAAGTGATGTTGGTTTTAAATCCATTTGGGATGATTTACGAGCCATGCTTTTGAGAAGATTGTAGACTTCAAAGTAGGTGACAGATGGCAAGTCAGAGAAGTTAGATCCAGAGAAATCAGAGTCAAGCAGCAGGTCATTCCACAATAACTTACCGGTACATCTAGCAATTTTACATTTTAAATTGTTAATCTTATTGAAAAAAAATGCAGCAAAACTAGAACACAGAATCCGATTCTCAGAGTCTGAGCGTTGGCAGTCGACAGTAACCTTCGAGTGCAGAAGACGTTGGGAGAAGCGCCATCGATCCCGTGGATTAATTATCAGCACTTTCGAGTTGGTTATGAAAAAACGAAGTTCTTGATTCATCTATTAGTTTTATTAGTTTGTTTGTTACACGGCAGTGGCGTCTGTCCTCATCAAGCCCAGAACTTTTCCATTTCCGCTCTAGTCTCCGACGATCCCTCTTAGCTTGGACTGCTTCGGATGATAGCCATCTTGTGAGATAACAAGTTCGCGCCTCGTACAGGGCAGGCATGCTTGTAGGCTGCTATTAACGCCGTTGATTGCAGACTGTGTTCAGCTAGTAGCCTATAGATCTAGTTAAGATTTGTGTAGCCTATTCTGTGATCTGCGTTCTTGTGAATTGTTTCAACTGCATAAATGTAGGCCTACACTGTAGCCGGTTGCGATCTGTCAACCGGATTGTTCATTAAACGAAAAATTATTATTATTATTATTATTAATCCAAAAATGCCTTTCACTTAACAATGATGTTGTCAGATTTATATTGTGTTTTCCTTAGACGCCATAATTATTTTTTTTAAACCTCGTGAGTATATTGCTACCATGCTAACAAAATATCGTGTGAATAGATTGATATAATAATCAAGGTAGCCTATACCAGATTGCATGCACATGCTGTGTCTCATTATTGCCTGGCTGCATGCAACATCTCATATAAGACTGATTCCTATTACTCGATTCAATTACAGGTCTACAATAAAAGCATAGTCTACTTCTATAGTTAAAATTTATTAATTGTCCCGTTGCACATTGGTTCGAACTGCCATAATGTTGACACAGCTTAGAAATATTTGTGTGGAGGGAATTCCTTCACGTTCTCAATCCAAGCATAACAGTGGGAATGGAATTCCTACCCTTCCCCTTCCAGGATTTGTGGTCCTAGACTTTAGCACTCTCTTTCTCTCATCATACAATTCTCGCTTAAGCAGAAGTTGTCAGATAGTGAATGTCTGCTTTCAATTTTTTTTTTCCAAAGCTGAAAAGCTTCAAACAAAATCCACACTTTTTAACACTCTGATTTTAATATTATATATAAAAATGTATACATCACAATTGATACAGCACTTTATGTACGTACAAGTACTTAGCACTTCACATATTCAACAAAGTCTAATGCATTCATTTAAACTAATTAAGTTAAAACCTTTGCACCATAAGAGTAATCAATCCAAAAATAAACTCATCTCTTTTCATAATGGACGAAATTTCAAACCCCATTTTAATAGTATAATTATTATGGACAACTCTAATGTCTTGTCAAGGCTTCATTCCTACTGAATCCTATCCTGTATGATTGGCAATATAGGTTTATCCTAAATTTAAAATAATTTAATCTCTACTATATCTCGGTTTATCCAAATGTAGTCAATTAGTCATCGGATTTAATGGTTTAATACAAATGTCACAACCCATGACTTTGACTTAATCATATTGGCTAAAAAGCCACTCAAAAGTCATTTGCAGGGCACCAGCTTATTCAAGAGCGCTCATACTAGTCCTAGTATATGAATAATCGCTTGTAATGATGCAAAAGCTTTTAATCCAAACAGTCTTGAAGCAGTTCTAACAGGAACTTTAGTTTTCATCTTGTATAAAAAAAATACATATATACTTACTTGTATAAGGCTTATATTTTAAACAGCTATATTAACATGCAGCACTGAATTGTCTGCAAACAACCTCAATACTTTACAGTCCTATACCTTCAAGTGTGAAAATACAAGACACAGAGTAAAACAATTATCAAAAATTCAAGCTTAATCCAATTGATTACTAATTGTTGGGAGGAGTTACTATAAAAAAGTAAATAAGGCACACAGTATACCTGTCAACCTAGGTCAACTTAGAGACATGATCAACTGAACTGCCTGTGTAAATAAGTATCAGTCTACCACTCCTGAAAGAGCCAACCCAAAGTAGAAGCACAGCAGCCTGCTCAGTCTCTTAAGCCAGCCAAAAGGAAACCATCAGATGGAGCATTAGACACCTCATTTTCCTTCGTCTTCACAGTTATAAAAGTGCATGATTTCACTATGGTGCTTAGGTGAAGCAGATTTTTTTTAAAAATCTGACCTGGAGGGGATTTGAACCCAGCACCCCCTGAGAGTCCAGCATACTAGCCACTAGACCCAGAGAACTGACATCCATACTACCAACTGCCAATCCAGGAATAGACTCATTAAACTACTAATTAAGGTCAACCTGGATCAGCCTACCTGAGACATAACAATAATAATAATACTATAAATAATATTATGTAAATAATATAATAATATGTAAATGAGTATCAGTCTACCACCAATTAATATCAATAATAATATATCAATGATAATGATAATAATAATATTTCTGTGGCCTTCGCAGGATCTTTCGCTAACCCTTTGTCCGATTTGGAAAAGAGGTAGCCTTTCAATAACAATAACATAATAATAATAGTGATAATAATAATAATAACAATCAAAAGCCACTGCGTCCCTTGTTTATTGTACCTTATGTTACTGGTGTTGTTTGCTAAAGATAATAAAATGATAATAATGATGATAATAATAATAATTTAACAATAATAATAATAAAGGGCGGGATAACCACAATATAACAAGTGTTGTTTGGTTCTTGCACTGTGACAGTATAAGTTCAATTCCTGGTTCAATTTACACTCAGGTCACATGCATTGAAGCCTGTGAATACACTGGGGGCGTTTCTGCAGGGCCTATACACATACGTATGATTCTGTGTACGGATGGTTACATGCATGCATAATATACGTATGTGGCATATCAGAATATATTTAAGCTAATACACACATTCACACAGTCTCTCGGTATGTAGAAGCATGAGAACGTTAAATTTACACATGCTAATAATCGACGCTTGTGGCCTTGTCCTGGAAAACGAAGCTGTCCGTTTGCATTCAACGCTACACCCTGGTCGCTTTCAAAGGTACTTTTGCCTCACACCCTGAAGACGAGGCCTGACCCATCAGACGTTCAACCTTGAATTAATAATAGTCCCTAAGACCATGGGGGAATGAAGCACCTCAAAGCAACAAAAAAAGGAAATAATAATAATGAAAATAATAATAATAACAATGATGTTTGTTTATTAATTTGAACTGACAATCTTGCAGCGCGATTACACAACATAATAGAAACAGATGATAAAAAGTTTAACAGGAGTCGAATTTAACAATTTATGGCAGTGTGCAAAGCGTTCATCTCTCCAACTGCTCATTTTAAGTCATCCTCCCTGGAAGTAGAAGGCTCAACCATATGGGACTAGTGGGTATCGAACCCACGACCTTCTGATCTTCATACCAGCGTGTTACCACTCCACCACATATCCACATCTGTCTGCATGCGCTTTATACGATTACATCACCTCCTATCAACCTGTCATGGACGGAGACTTGGGGGGTCAAAAGGGGACGGCTCCCTGATGTTTGTGGTGGGGCCCACCAAAAACTTATATAAGCTCATATCCCAACATTTAAAAAATATTCATAAACACCATCGTAATTTTTGAGAATCCTACAGTTTTTTTACATATATATTGGTAAATTCTGCTAAAATAGAAGTAAAGAGAAGACTAAACAAAGTCATCAGCTACTGTTTTGGCAGGGAAAATGGTACAATTTCATGAGATGACTAAAAAAAAGGTCGTCAGAAATTTGGTTGATGAAAATGTCGTTGGCGACTCAGCCGCAAGCCCATAATGTCGCGCCTCGGCGAGGTCGCTCATTCCCCTCCCCTCTTCTGGACCAAGTCTCCGCCTATGCAACTTGTCACAAATCAACTGGCAAATTGTTAAGTAATGACACCAAAACCACGTCACAACATTCCGCAACATTCCTCTGTAAACAAGTCCTTAATTAATTATTAACGAACAATGAGCACTAGTAGCACGTCGCAATATAATTGAACATAACAGCAACAGCAATTAGAAACCGAGATGTCTCTATAAGAGACAGTAATGACACAAACCAAGCATGAGGACAAACAGTCTTGCATCTGTTGTTCATACTCGTTAATTACAATTTTTACACGATAATTGTAGTTAGTATTGCTCTCGTATATAGATAACGCGTGAAAAAAGCGGTCTACCTACAAATAGGCTGGAACTCTCTCCCTCCACTCCTCCTGTAATTGTTAAAACATTTATAGACCAGAAACTGTAGTTAAGTATGTGAATCATCAGCACATCGCACGTTTGGTGAATTGGGCATAAGGAATTCATTCCATAAAAGGCACCGTCAAATGGAACTTTTCAAGTGGTATGAGCAGTCATGTGCTTTAAAATGCTATTGTATAAGATTACAATATAGTACCAAATAGTACCATCCAAAATGTACATCATTGTACCAAATACTATCATCCAAAATGTACAATATTGTACCAAATAGTATCATCCAGGATGTACAATAGTGATAATGTACATTAGATCAATTCAAGGTAAAACAGTTTAGACTGGTGCATTGCAAGTCAAAGCAGACAGAGTTAGGCAAACAATAGTAACATAGTGAACATTAACTATGGAATAATTTTACATAACACAAGGTTTGTAACATAGTTCGTGACCTGCCACACAGTGGGAGGTATGACCTACATGTAGGAGGAGTCTGTAACAGTCTACAAGAGTCTGCAATATTCTGGTCTGTACAGACTCTCAACAGAGGAGTCCGAACCGGTTCTGGATGTTTCGCCGTATGGAAGTCAAGTCGGATCCAAGTAACCACTTATATTACCATAAGTGTCTACCAGCTATAGCCAACGACATTCCAATATGAGAGAGAGTCCTAGAGAGAAAACTCGGAAGAGTTCTCAATGATGAACGGCAAGGATAAAACAAAGAGCAATCTACAGCACAACAACCTTGCTTTGTCCAGTACAAAGTTCTGGAATACTAGAGTATAAACAAGAGCTCCCAGTGGACAATTCGTGGCCGGACAATTCGGAGCGGACAATTTGGAGTGAACAAGAATCACTCTCATCAATCCAACTTCAACTGAACCAAGGATTATCTCCAACAATCCAACTTCTATTGAAGCAAGAACTATTTTCATCATTCCCAACTTCGATTTCTGTGACAATATATTCCTCAATCCAACTTCTAAGCTAAAACTTCTTCGATTCGCTCCGAATTGTCCGCTCCGAATTGTCCGCTCCAAATTGTCCGGAAACCATAAGCCAGAGATTGGGATAGTACAGATAGCCTGAGCAACCTTAAATAACAAAACCCCGAAAAACAAAGAACAAACTGATATGTATCCAAACGGTCAATGACCGAATACCGTTCTGCTAACTACTGCCTACCAGAAGCAGTAGATTGAGCAAACCTTTCACCACCGTACGTACACAAACACCTCGAGTATTATTAAATGCAAAAACAATATGAACAAGAGGTTAGAAAAATACAGAAACAAGAATTGAAACACACGCACTTCAACACAATGTAGAAATCAGCCGTTAAAAAGTCACCACACAACGCCACGGAAGCGTCAACATACGAAAACTGCTTTGTTGCTTAACCACGTCTCCAGTGGGCATCACAGGAGACCATGGACAGCAATACGCCACAATTCGAAAAGCGTCACATATTTCAACGACACGAAATGGTTAACTGTCACCTTGTACGCGACACCTGAATCCAGGTGTTAATGCCTAACATTTGGTGTTAATGCTAAGTGACACTTAGCCAAACCTCAACAGCCAAATTTTGGTTTTAGGCAGGGCAGAGTCAGGAAACATAGGGAGTCAGGAAACCCGGAGAAAAAGTTCGCTCAGTAGGTATTAACGCTAACAATGCCACGCGTGTAATTCAACGACTTTCGAAATGCGGTGGGCAGGAAAAACAACATGCTGCAACGTAACTATGTACAATAATTGGCTGCCGAATATAACAGGAGCTTGTCGAGTCGGTTAAATAGTGCTTAGCATTGATTACTGTGCAGTCATGACAATATGCCATACTCTCATTCAAGTCTCACTGACTCCCTCTAGTTCTGAAAACGAAGTTTGTCCACATAGACCTGCAAAAACAAAAGAACACTTATTTAATACTTAATTTATTTAATAATTTTTTTAATTTATTTTCTTTATGTTTGATTTTACATTTAACACAAAAGAATAAAACATAAAATATTAAAATCAGTCCCATTACAATCATTAAAATCTGCTAAGTACTAATGCTCTACTTGAGCTCTCTAGTTCTCAATGGCACAGGTCATGTGTTCTATGATGCAATAACAGGATAACATTAACTTAACAACCAGATAAATACAGGCTGTCTGCTCATCTACAAGTCTCCAGTGTAACGTATGAGAATCAAGAAAGAACCTTCTGTGATTATGAAATGCGTTCTGACGTTGGACTTTCTTAAGCATTATTTTCATACATAAGAGGTGCTTTAAAAATAGCTATTACAACGAAATCAGTTACTCAAATGCTGGCTTTTGTTTAAGAGTACCTTTATGCTGAACTGCAATCGGAATCATTGTTAACCCCTTGAAGTATACTAAAATTCTGGCATCAGGGACAGCCATCATAGTCTGAACACTTTACACAGAGGTACATAAACCATGTACTTGAAACATGTACTTTGAACCATGTACTTAAACCATGTACCAAAACCATGTACTCAAACCATGTACTTAAACCATGTACCTAAACCATGTACCTAAACCATGTACTCAAACCATGTGCAATTTTCCGCAATTTTCAGGTAGTTGTTCAGGTCAGTCAGGTCCCACTCTGGAAGTTCCTTGGGAGCCTTCTGGGCACAGCTTTTAAACCATTACTTAAACCATGTACTCAAAGCATGTACTCAAACTATGTACTTAAATCCTGTACTCAAACCATGTGCTTAAAACATGTACTTAAACCAAGTACTTAAACCGTGTACCCAAACCATGTACTTAAACCAAGTACTCAAAACATGTACTCAAACCATGTACTCAAACCATGTACCTAAACCATGTACTTAAACCATGTACCTAAACCATGTACTTAAACCATGCACCTAAATCATGTACTCAAAACATGTACTCAAACCATGTGCTTAAACCATGTACTTACAAAGTGACAGTTAACCAAAACATGAAAGTCCTTGCTCCTGGAATGAGGTTCCGAGATGTTTCTGTGGTCCACTCGCCATCATTCCAATCAACTCCGTGAACTGCGGACTCTCGAGGAGGCTCTCCAGGAAAGCGACGCCTGAAAACGCACCCGACCCGTTGCCGCTCCTCGAAACTTTCAAAGCTGCTGGCCTCTCGTAAGAAAACTCTCCTCCCTGTTGAGATTCGTAGGTCAGACTCGTTCCCTGATTCTGCTGGACGACTCTGTGATTCCAGTCGTACGCCGGAGGAAGGCATTCACCGTAAGACGGACCGGTCACGTTCGGTAGAACCCTCGGCTTCTTTTCCTCATCCTCCACAATTTTCAGGTAGTTGTTCAGGTCGGTCAGGTCCCACTCGGGAAGTTCCTTCGGAGCCTTGATGGTCTCCTGGCCACAGCTTTTCAGACTGGTAAGGTCGTTGATGGGACAGATTCCTCCTCCGTTGAGAAGCGACACGTCCAGGACCTCGCCGGAGACGGAGTTCTTCTGCTTCGGAGAGCTGGACATCGACACGAAGCACGATCCATCGTCCTCCGGGTACATCCTCGGACTGCCGCTGCTGCAGATCGAATCCGAAATCATCGAGTACGGACTCAGCGCCTTCGGCTGGAACGGATCCTCCAACTTGAGATTGAAATCCATCTGGAAAATGTCGTGGCTGGAGGACTGGAGCGACCTGGAGTCGACGTCAAGGCCGACCGGCGAAGAGTACATCATCGACGAAGAACTGGCACTTGACGCTGAATCTTCGCTGGCTGTGAAGGCGTGCATCTTCCGTGGTGGCCTTCCATAGGCATCTTCGCCCACCGGCGCTTTCCTCTTCCCTCTTCCCTCGTTATCACTCCACATATCCGGTGGAGACATGGATCCGACCGACACTCCCAGGAATCGGTCATCGACGATGGCGGTGGGAACCTGGTACATGCCCTGGTGCTTGAACATCTGGGCGTTGCTGGCGTAATCTCCCATCTCCATTTCCAGCTGTTCACGCTCCTTCCTGAAGGTCACCTCTTCGTCGTCCAGCACGTGACTGACGCACGCAATTTCCGACTGGCCCGCATTGAACTCGCTTCCGGGCAACATGCGCATGATGACGTGAAGCCAGATGAAGTATCCGTATTTGGTCTGGACACGGATGAAGATGGAGGAAACTGCGTCAGGTCCATTCGAAATAACTAGACACAGAAAAAGTCTCTGCGCTAGACACAAGATTTTAATTCGATAGCATTGTAAGCTCCTGGAGCTGGTACATGCCCTGGTGCTTGAACATCTGGGCGTTGCAAAGCACGTACTTGACATGAGCACAGCTATTTTACTTTCCTACCATTACGCATAAAAACCCTTCAAATCCGACGATAAAGTTTAAACTGCTGATTATCTTACGTTTATCAATCAAAAAACAGCATGTGCAGTGTTGTGCACTCTGCATGATAAGCAACAGAGTGCACACTCAATAACACAATGCTGTACATAAAAAGGGGAAATGCTGGAATGCCAATGTTTATCAGTTACTTTATGACATACACGTTAAGTTGATAGCTTTGTGAGAACATAACATCACTTAATGTTTACCAGAAGAGCGCAAGTAACCAGGTCCATAAACAAATCCAGAACGTGCAGATGACACTAATGAGTTCATATTTGGCCTTAAACAGAACCTTGGTTTTTTTAAGTTGGAGAATTGTAAGTTATATAAGGAATAGTGCTCTCACCTTCCAGATGTTTGGAGGTAAATTCAGCCTCGTGGTCCGGGTGAATGAATTTGTACCATGATTGAAGCTGGAGTTCGTTGGCGGAGTAGCCGAGGTGGAACTGACCGCTGGGAAAAACCAGAAGAACAAAAGGGGCGTCAAAAACGGAAAGCAATAAGATCATCGAAAAAGCTGACATGCAACAACGAAAACCTATAAATCTCTTTGAAAAGATTTCCTCAAAGACATCAGTTTGTTGCAGGCAAAACAACAGAAAACCATTATAAAGGCTATTTCACATGCACTTGTCAGCATCTCACAAACAAGCATGGTGCAATTGTTCCTCAAGTCCGTCCTTGCTGGTCACCCAACATCGCCTACCTCAGGCTCCTCTATCCATCACTCATCGGGCTTTCCATTCAAAATTTAAGTCTCACCTCCTTAAGAAGCACGCCTACCCTGACTCACCTGTTCTTCCATCTTCCAATACTCAACATCGATGCCACCCACCCTAACAGCATCACTCTGCCACCCTTGATACTTTGGTAACTGTACTACAACCTCCTTAGGACTCCACTTATTAGAGCACCACTCTGACTATATACACAACGCTCATGAATAAGCTGGTGCCTTGTGCTTGTCTTCGAGCAGTGCTGTAGAAATTCTAAGATTACAATTACAATTACGGTTACAAGATCCCCCAGAGTAAACAACTAAAAGGCCCAAGAACGTGTCCTCCATATTACAAAGCGCTTCAATAGGACACAAACATCCACATCAATTTTCCATTTGAAGGGCATCACTGTACAACATCAACATCAGCCATATTTTCAGTTTTATTTATCACACCACAAGCATCCTGCTGCACTACAAATATATCATATATCATAATATATCATAATATATCCTTATCAGACATCAGAGCATCTGCAAGCCAGTTCAACAGAATGCCCCTTCTAAGGAAACCTCTTGGTCCTTGCTTTTTTATCCCTTACCTAGCATATCCTTTCACAGCATAAATGTTAAACTACTTATATTGCATACATATACACAGGTTCAAAGCAATTATATAAAAGTTCTCACTTGGTGTCAATGTCGAGAAATTTCATGTCCATGCTGTGTCTTGTCTGATAGACCGTAGTACTGAAAGCGGGCACCACGTCTCCAGTGGGCATCAAAGGAGACCATGGACAGCAATACGCCACGAGAACGGGTTCACCACCGTCAAGGTAGTTCACAGGTTTCATGAGGCGAGCCCTCACTTTCATCACCTGTTATACACAAATACCATAGGTTTCAGCCATCAGAACAGCCGTTAGATGTCAAAATCAAACCAAACTGAAAACCGGTTAGAAATTTCAAATATTCATGTAAGCAGCCGCGAAAAATCGACACGAAATACCGCAGGTCATGATTACAAATTAACAATCAAATTATAAGTTGAAATAAAAACATTTAAATCAACTAAAAATATTAATTTAGGCTTCTACTGAATATTTAAATGAGCACTGATCTTAAAGTAAAATTGTCATTGACAAAGAGAATCAGAAATTTATTTGAATTTTCAATATTTTCTTTAAATTTAATTTCTTCAAACTGCTGAATAACTCCAATGACCCTGATGTCAGGGCTTCTTTTAACGTGCAGTTGTACACAAAATGTGCAGTTGTAGAAGCACTTCTGCAGGCCTACAGTTAAAACTAGCAAAAAGGTCATTGTCCTTCGATTGGAAGTAATTTACCATGGATGATGGGAAAGGAAGGAAGGAATTGTGCAGTTCTAAAAATTCCTTAAAAACAGACCTGCCTGATGTGACCTGCTAAAACAGTATATCTGGCTCCGTAACTGGCTTTACAAATTTTCTAAATGATGGATCGAGTGCTAGCTGAGGAACGACAAAACATCTTCTGACGATTTACCTTCTGTCTGTCAAGTCCCGGATGGCGACGAACATTCTTCGAGAGTCCCATGAGACAGGTGAACGATATCTCGTCCAGCGAGCATTCACCTGTTGTGGAGACTGATACAAAGTCTTCCCTGTTGCCATGGGCACCAGACAGTAGTTTCATCACCTGGGATTGGCCTCTCTCGTCAAACAAGTCAAAGATGGTTTCCGACTGCGTCACAAAGTCAACCTACAAAAGAACACATAAAATTCTCACATTCCAGGTCTATGCCGACAGCACACGTGTGAAATAATATTCCATGATTTACCTAAATAATTTTTATTTTTGATGAAGCTATTGAAGCTTAGAAATAATAAAAACATTTAAGTTATATTTTAAATTTACTAGCTACAAGCCATATGGAAGCTTATTAATATAGATAAAGATTAATATGAACAGAAATTATTAGGTTCCATGGACATGAATCAACCTAGCAGTTATGTATGTATACATCAGTTGTCAATGTTAAGGAAACCCATAAACTTAATGAAATTAAGACAAATAGCTAGGCCTAGATAAAAAAGAACCTTATTTTAGTTTCAAGCATATAAAATTATATATTCAACATCTGGTTAATGGATTAGTTATGAGCAACTTCTACTCTGCCAGTGTCCTTAATAGCTAACAAACAAAACTTTAGCCAGCAAATATGATGTCTAAGAAAAATAAATAGTACCCTACGGTAAGATACATGTTTCATACATGACTTTAGCTAAATAGCCTTTGTAGGGGTGGGGGACGGTAGAGAAGCTTATTTGCATGTAGGTATAGTGGTCAACAAAATGTACGCGTGCATATGAGGGAATGAGGGGGTCCAAAATACGATTTTTTGCATGGGTGATACATGGATGGCCCCTTATAAGATCAGTTCGTTAATAGGATTATGGGGATGCAGGATATTCAAGTATATTTCAACACCGGACAGGATATTCAAGTTTATACAAAGTAGGGCAGCAGCCGGATATGCAGCAGATAGCAATTACTGAGCATTTTGCCTTCTGGTCCTTCACATTGTGTGACTATAAAGTAACAGACACCGGACCTGTGCACACTGGTGTTAATTGATAACAAATTATCCCATAATTTACCATGACCAGACGAAGCTACAGCCCCTTAATTAGTCTGCCTAAGGGCAGGCACATCCTGGAAGACTAGAAGCGTGTGCAATTTTGAGGAAATGGTTATCAGGCCCGCTGCACATGCCTCCAAATTTGATCCTGAGAACTGAATTAAATCTGTTGAAAAAACAGTTACCAAGAAAAGCAAGTGAAAAATGTTAGCGATGAGATACAAGTCTTTAATTAAAAATGAATAAAAGTGTGGCTTTCACATCTCCGCTACAAGTACATATCCTCGTAGCTAGAGTAGTATTGTTAGAAATCGATGGTGGCAAAAGTCGTGTTACACTGCAGTACATTACATCAACTTTGAATGATTACAATTTGATGATAAGGGTTTGTAATAATAATAATAATATTTATTGAACAATCTAGTTGACAGACTGCAACCGGTTTAATACAGTGTACAGTTATGCAGTTAAAACAATTCACAATTAGTGTTAGTAGGTAGTGTTGGAGTTTAAGAAATTGGTGGTTGCATTGTTGTTGTAATAATAGTATAGTTGATTGGTAGTGGTGGTGGTGGTGACATTGTTCTGTGACAATAGCTTGTTGACGACTGTGGTCAAGAGAGGCCAAGGAACACAAACCATGGAGTGGCCGAGGATTTCCATGACATTGTCTGACAAATAGAGGAACTTTCCGTCAATCGAAGCCATCAGAAGAAATCCAGGCAAAGCCTACATCAATCAACAACAAAGAAACAAACCAATCAATTGTTATGAGTTTATTCTTGAGGAGGTGCTAGATAATAGCAAGATCACAATATGCACCAGTATCAACAGTCTGCTCAGTGTGCAGAAATACTAATGAGCACAGAGCTATGTTACTTCGTTGCCATCATTGAGCATTTCGGAGTAGACTTCTTGAAAGGGCGCTATAGACTCAATAAATTTTACGAATGAATAAATGAGAATTTTATGTTCAATTGGTGTTTGTGATCTCAGAACAGGATTCACTTAGACCAGTGGTTCCCAACCTTTTTTGATTTTAGGCAGTGTGTGATTTGTCAAAAAAGAAGTGTGGGGGTCGGCTTAATGTCCTTGTTTTGGGGGGGGCCAAAATACGCCGCGGCGACTGCGGAGCATATCCGACTAGGGGGTCTGGGGGAGCGTCGTAAGCTCCCCCAGCGGGGTCCGGGGCGGAGCCCCGGCCGCTATTGATTTGGTGCAATCCAAAGCAAAATCTTCTATTGAAAGTGAATTGAATGAATTGAATAATATCACCTTTTTAAAGATCAGTTAACATGTTATTTATGTTAAAGGGTTTGAAGTTTTTCTGTTCGTTAACCCAGTAGTTTTCAAGTTTAATTAACTTGTCATTAGCAACTTTCATTGTAAACAAACACAGTACTGCATAAACTTGCTCTAAATTAGAAGTAAAATAATACAAAAACCACTCCCAATTGGACTTAAAATATGAGAAAAATAACAAAGTCCAATTGAAATTTTTGTTTTACTTTTTTTTTTTAACATGGAAAACACATAAACATGGAGCAAAGACATATGGGTATTCATTTATAGTGCCATAGTGGCACTATAATATTCACTTATGTTGCACTATAGTTAGTACAACGCAAAGTGAGAATAATACTCAGCAGTCAGCAGACTCAGCACTCAAAATAATAAAACAATAGTAAGGTCCTAGGATGAACGAAGTGCTCGGAACTTCACAAGTCACAAGCTGTAACGCATCAACTAAATACTGTTCTTATAACAACTCACAAGAAATAACTTCAAATAAGAACTTTCTTAATAAGAAGATATTTGTGTTCCTATTGAGGACTAAAAACTGAAATAATTTCAAATGACAACAGAAACAAGAATCATCAATAACGAAGTGCAAATTATTTATGATAAACTAGTCATCATGCGAAAATTATTTCATTGACGTCATTGGATGAAACGAGGTGAATTGATTTAAGTTTGCTGCTTGCATCAATATTAACACACACTCTTTCAGAAACCTCAACCGATCTAATCTGTAGCCTACTGTATACTCTGTAGGCCTACATTTAAGTAGACCTAAGTTAGGCTATGTAAATTTTAACAGTGACTTACAGCCTTTTTCATCCAGATTTGACTAGCATTCAGAAATCGTGAAAAGAAATACAAATGATACAATCATCTATTATCGCTCAGTTTTGTTGTTTTTGTTGTTTGTTTCTTCTTCTTTAGAGCCTCACAATCTTTGAACAGTATGCCTAAACGTTAAGGCTTCCACAGTTTCTGAAATTTGATCATTTGGGAAATTGTGTCACTGTCACGGGAGTCGACGGGACCGGACAACGTCACAACAGTACAACTTGAAACTTTGTGTCAACTGTGACCTGTCAAGTGTTGAACGAATGAGGAAATGAAACAAATAAGTCCTACTAACTGCTTGCAGTCCCCCTCTTGTGGCACTGGCCGCCCGCACTGCCAAAAGAGGGGGTCGAAATTGGACCCCCACACCTTTTTTTTGGAGGTGGAAGTGTGGGGGTCGGGCCATAGCAAAGAGGGGGTCCGACCCCCCCAACCCCCCCGGCAAATCACACTCTGATTTTAGGGCCACTTTTTCTAAGTTAGAGGACACGAGGGCCACTTTTTCTTAGTTGAAAAACATTTGGGGGCCACAAAGCTAAAATTTATTTAACTGAAAGCATATAAAATTGTTATAATTGAATCAAAATAGAATTTTTATACTACTTATAGAGAAAAAAATAAAATAACTTGCAATAGAAAATAATTATGTGTTCTATCCTGTCCAAATTGTCAATTTCTTTCGTATATTTTTGTTAATTCTTTGAGAGATGAAGGGCCTTGAAAATTATTCTCAATCTGAAGACAGTACATAAAGTTTGTAACTGCACAAAAATGCTTTTACAGCTGCACAAATCCATTTAGAATTGCTGTTTCTGTGTAGAGCTGCGCACTAAAAAGATCTGCACAGCTCTGGCTCAAAACAACAGCAGCAGCAGCAGCAAAGTATGTTTCGTAATAGCACTTAGGGAAGTGTTCATTTCCTTTTCCTGAGCCTTTGACTTCAAACTGAAAATTGTGCACATCACACTGCATCACAATTTCTCATTCACTGGTGTTTAACTAAAACTGCGACTTTGAAACTGACTCTGGGACATGACCATAGTCAGAGCACCCGCCTTGTAACGTAAAGTGTTATAGGATTAAGGTTACTCTGATACTTTGAGCAAAACTGTCACCCGCAATTGCTTAGCATATCCCTATTTTAATTAGTAAAATCAAAGAATTTGCCAAAAGTCTTGAAAAAATAAACTAAGCATAAAAGGAAATAAAAAAGAACATCTGTACTTGATCAATAGTTATTAATTAAATTTCAGCGTCACATATTTCAACGACAGGAAATGGTAAAGTTCTGTCACTTTGTGCGTTCACCAGAATCCAGATGTTAAAATAAAAATTCATTCCTAGCTTAAACTTGCTGCCAAGTTTATTTTGTGAGAAATTTAATAACACCCCTATAATCGCAGTTGAAGTCTAACTTCTTAATTCAAGGGCCTGCAATTTTTTTGGTGAATTCACTATGTCTCACCATTATACCATAGTCAATTATATCATTGTCAAATACAAAGATGATTTGGAAGTGAAATATTAAACAAACATGTACATTGCATCACTATTCATTTCTTTTCAGCACTGTCAACTACTACACACGATTTTCAGCAAAATCAAAACAATAAATTTTATTTTAGTCTACAAAATAAATAACCCCTTCAAATGTTGGCAGCTCAACACTCACGCAGTTGACTGAATCATAGACAGGTCTTAGCAACATCAGATCCATAAACTTTACCAGCTTTCAAAGAAACTTCTGGGTTAGGCTGGACAAGACGTAAGCACTGAATCACGCAACCATTTTCTTGCGACTACTCATATCTTAACCCATTGTCCTTGTCCGTTCTATTTTAGTCCTATTTTAGTCCTCTACGAGCTTACTCCTTCACAACAAAAGATCGTATGAAATAAAAAGTTGAGCACCTATGTCGGTTGTCAAAGCCGCAGTGCTGCCTACGTCAAACAGGATTGCTCATGCCACACAGAGCACATTGTCCTTGGTCGCTGCGGACAAAAGCGGTTTTGAGAAACAAATATTACTCACTCGCGTCTTGCGTCATGTTTCTCTGGCATTACCAACTCAGAGACGGAGTTCTACCCATTTTTGGTTAGACCACTACATTGCTTCCTCTTGTAACTTTCAGCTCTGATGTTCCAATTTGTGACTATAGTCTACATTCACACTTGGCATATTCTACAGGCCATAGATTGAGTATTCGTGACTTTTGGGTTTAATATTCGTAAATATTCGTGAATATTAAGATTTTTTAATATTCGTAAATATTCGTTAACGGATTAAAGTAAACCATCGAAACCGCAATGTTACCCGGTAAAACAGTTCAAGTTTCTGTATGTCTCCATGACATTCACTCGCATCCAGGGCAAGGCTGAATTAAAATATGGCATGCTTTTAATATGCTGAGATAATGGGGATAATTTTTGCTTGTAATCTGGCACTATTGTTTCTTGCCTTGGCATTTATATTTACTCATCCTGCTACACTGATAAACAAACTTCCACTAGCACTTCGGCAAACTTCCGACCCATCATACGAACTCACCAAAACTCCACCTCTCGCTATCTCCCCACAGGTCTTTCACTCAAAACTGAAAACATTGCTCTTTCAAAAATCCTATCTTGATTCTTCCTCTTCTCCTCACATCCCTCGCCATTTCAACTATAAACATCACCCACCTTAGCCGTCCATCTATCTGCCTGCCTGACTCTCCGGACTTGACCCGCTGCCTATCGATTTTGTGTTGATTGAGCGCCTGTGAATAAGCTGGTTCCCGCGACTTGGCTTTTGTGGGCGCTGTAGAAGTCTCGAGATTACGATTACGATTCCGATATAAAACTTCTTTATCAATTTGCAGTTAGGCTACTATTCTAGGCAAAGTTTATTTCTTGTTTAGCCTACTATTGATGCTACTTGCCAACTGCATGGCTGTCTCTTTTCAGTAGGGGAGAATGGTCAGAAGTCAGACAAAGTGTCTAACATTAAGTATCGAATGTGATAGACCTATGAATGCTAGATGGCCACATTGGACAGACCCAGCAGAGACCTGGAAGTTTTTAGCAATAAATCTATTAAAGTTATTGTAACTTGCTGATATAGACCTATGCGTAGGCTAATCCAAATTTGTACAACTCATTCAATAAAAGTCAAACATTTTCATAAATAACAAAATAAAAATTAAGAATAACGAATTTCCTGAAAGAACATAATATTTTACGAATATAATATTCGTTGGCAGTTTTAATATTCGTTAATATTCGTGAATATTTGAAAATCTTAATATTCGTAATATGCGAATACTCAATCTATGCTACAGGCTACAGCACATATTATGATTGGACAGCTTCCTATACATTTCAACGTCATATAAGCTGCAATGACCAAGGACATAGGCACCCCTGTAACGGCATGGCTGCGTTACGGCATCATATAAATTGTCATTGTTGTTATTAATATTATATCTGATGCAACACCTTGTCCCTTTGTTCCACTCACAGTCAATTGTTTCATAACACTCAACTGCTCATATTATAGTTTCAGTCTTAATAGCAGACTACATTGGCAATTCATTCGTAGGTTAAGTAAGAAAGTACCGGTAAGTAGACAGCTTTTACTTGCCTCTAACAAATGCCCATGAACTATGTTTTATACAACAAATAAGTTGGCTAATCTTGTTGCGACCATAAGACACGCGGTTTATTCTCATGCTAACCTGGCTGCAACCGAAAATTATACTTAGGTCCAACTTGTAATTGTAATCGTAATTACTTGTACACTGTCAACTGTCAGTACAAAATGTTAAGTTCACTTACACAATGCAATCAGCCGTTGCTTGCTTTTCTTCCGTGATTAATGATTTATCTCATGTTAGTCATTTAAATTATAAATCAGACTTCAGCTTGCTCTTAAAAGATACACTGCAATAGTTTCCCATTCACTTTGAAACTCACTTGTCCTTAAAGTTTTAACGACCATAGTGTCTTCCTTTATTTGCTTCCTTGACTAATTATTTATCTTATGTTATTCATTAAAGCCATAAATCCTACTCTTGTTTGTTCTGAGGTCCTAATGACTACCGGTATTCTTATGTCAATATAGCCGAGTTTCTAAATAAGACAAGCACAATTTTTCTTGCGGATCTTTCTCATTAGTTATCAGTGTTGCTTCAACATTCCCTCATAATTTGAAAGCCAACAGATTTCACTTAAAATTAGCTCAATATTATTTACCAACAGCACCCAGAAACACAAAGCGAAAGACAATGGACAATAACAACAGAGATCCTGAAGCTAATTTAATCCATTGCAGAAAATAGCCTCTATTTCCATAACAGTCAAATCTTGATCCGCTATGTATTGACAGCAAATTATCTAACCAAGAAACAAAAATACAATAGAAATAAATATTAATAATAGAAAAAATGAACAGGCATTTTGTAGAACAGGAAACCTGACTGAAAAAGTGAAAGATAAATTACCTGTGAAAATTCGAAAGACAATTGTTTTTCTTCTGATGAACTGCACTGCAGTGAAGAAACTGTCAAAACACATTTTGAAAAAGTAAAATTAGAACTACTTAGAAACCGACGACCGCTTCAACAGAATAAGTTAAGCTAAGAATTACAACAGTGAGACCATTGTTTCTACTATAAGTGCGATAAAAGTCTGCTTTAAATTGGGCGCGTATGTGTATGCATAATGTATGTGTGTATGTATGTATGTATCATTGTATCTTGCCTCATTATAAAGTGCAAATCAGGAAACCCTTAAAAGCAATTTACTTGTGTAATGTAGTGAAAATCACTGGGTTGTAGTGTATTTGCTTCAATGAGGCTTCTGTATGATCACCTGGGTAGTCAGGTCCCGCACTATCTGCCTAGTCAGGTCCCCTTTTGGCTATCTGCCTAGTCAGTTCAACTTTCACTGTCTCAAATCAAGTCCCTCTGATTCCAGTCTTTTAGCTGTGCATAAATAGAGCTGTGCCATGAAGTAGTTAGGTGAGTCCAAGAAGTCAGTCCGCAAGATCAATCCAAGGAATCCAATCGGGACAGTCGGCTACTGTAGACTGCATGATATGGTCTGCTCATGTTAATAAACGCTTGAACTGTTGGACGTGTCACAGTAGTTCTCATCGAATTGTGGTCGGGTATCGTCGGTGCTGTTGCCAAATCCCCTACCAGTCCGGAGGGGCCTCACTGCTCGAGCAATGAAAGAAAGAAAGGATCCAGCCTTGCCACTCTGGTAAAGACGGAGAGAAGGATCCGACCGAGGAAGAGCCTTGCCGTACCAGAAACGCCAATCGGGGTTTGCTACAGTATTTACATGCCAGTGACTGCACATTTCTGAGCAATGAATCTGCAAGAGGTAAGCAAGTTTGTAATGTAGCTTATGTGACTGAGCATTTTTGGTTAATACCTAAGTGATTGCTGCTTGATTCTGTGTCGAGTGAGATCAAACACAGTAACTATAACTGACATAAGATCTCACTTTGTAATGTACACTGTATATGCCTCAGTCTCCTTTGTGCCAATTATTGTGTTGGGACCCATGCTCAGCCTTCACATGCAAAGCACCCCACTGAGATATTCATGCTTGATTATTAGATAATGAATGATATTTAATCGACCAAACGACAATTTTTTACACAGTCTTCTATGCACCTCTAGAAGGTAGGTGCTGCTTGCAGGGAGTTGAGCATCAAACACTGAGATTACAGGCGTTCATAGTTGTCATGTTGTGAGATGGTGTTGATAAGCATGCTGGATTGTCAGCCAACAGGTTCGGGGTTGAATTCCCAATGGCAGAAATGAACACCCAGGTGTTTGAGATTTCCGCTCTACTTTGCCCCTAGCCAACTCAGCTACCATGATTACACCGACAGTACACTATGGGAAGAAGATATGGTGAGGTAGAGGACTGGTCACTTGATCTCATATGCTGAGGCTAAGTAAATGAAGTCGCTAACACTTCATACACATGGCAACCTCTCTTGTTCTTTTTCTTCTTTTCTTACTCCTCTTCCACATTCGTTTTTTTCTTCTTCTTCCTCTCCTTTCTCTTCTTCCTCTTCTTCACCTTCTTCTTCTTAGTTGGCATACCACCAATCACATGTCATTAACACTCAACATGCAATGACATACATAAAATAATATACGCTGTACCACCCACTACCAGTCAACATCACATAGAATAATGTTCTGGAAAAAGCCAAGTTCATGTGCAATACCTGCGTCCATCACTCAACCTGAACAAACAGCCTAAACTGGACCACACAGAGTCTTTCTTTAGATTGACCAACAAGACCCAAGGTCACCAACTTCCTCTTCAAGGAGCCAACTTAAGTGGACCTCGCTCACTGCTGAGAAGACAACATTTGTTTCCTGTGAAGGGGTTTGATTTTAGTCACGCTCGTAAAACAAACCACCGACTGGGGCGCAAACTCTCGCTGAATCCCTCAAAGCAGACATTTCCTGCGCCCACTTGAGAAAAAAATGGCAAATGGCTGAGACTTCAAACGAAGAATATATGGCTTCTGTATACCTACTCCTCCTCCTCTCCTTCTCCTCCTCTCGCTTTCACTCCCACTGCATGGGTGCAATAGGCCGTAGGACAATGCACAACTGAAGCCAATAGACCACCACAGTGCACTGAAGTGAACGTCATTGCAGACCAGAGCAGCACAGAGAGGCAAGCCTTGTCCCTGCTAAGGTTGAGCAGCATCACCTGATCCAATGAGAGCTGAGCAACCAGCCAGGCAGAACGAAAAAACCAGCCAACTGTGTCAGGGCAGCGTTTTCTTATGCCAGCCCATTGTGCCTCACAGGTATGCAATACCTGTGATCTCTCAGGTGGTACCATCAAGCACAAGTAAACACTCAGAGCAACAGCTAGCCTACCTACACACCTAGCAACTTGCCCCATGCGAGGCAGCTGTGGCCTATTCTGGTCCTCCCTGCCTTTGGCTAAAGATACCAACGATTCAAGTGATCCCAATTTCTGCATGGCCTCAAGTTCTGTGTCCAAGTACAACAGAATTGGGTGCTTGGCTACTTAATCTCACAGTTTAGTAGTCATCTGTGTATGGCAGATGGGTAATTGTGTCCATTCCAGTCCAGTCCCTTCCCTTCTGTGTTCTCTGTCTGTCTGTCTGTCTGTCTGTCTGCATGGCCTCAAGTTCTGTGTCTATCTGTCTGTCTGTCTGTCCATCTGTTTGTCTGTCTGTCTGTCTGTCCCTATTTTCTCATTCTATTTATGCCCACCTTCTTCTATGAGTGAAGCAAAAAAACACCCATGCAAGTGGGCAGAGAAACAGATAAGAAAAACAGCAAATGTTTATGTGGGTATACATTGTAACCATGGAAGTAAAAAAAACACCGGCAGCACATCATCTACATGACTCTAGGGTATTAAACCCGTCAGAGGCCCAGCAGAGGGGAAAGAAACAAACTGCAAAGCAAACATGGCCACAGTGACAAAACACATTTTTTAGGGCTTCAATATGACACTTCACCAAAGATTCATGGCTTGTGCCAGCCTACATGTATATGAAAAGCAAAGGTGAATGTACAACTGTACAAAAACATACATACATAACACATACATGCATACATACATAAAAACGATCATATATATATATAAACGATCAAAAAGAACAGTTTCAAGAACTTATAGAATATGTCAGAGAGTGAACTAGGGAAGAGATGCAACCAAGCGGCAGGCCATTCCTTACTACCAGAGCAACCACAGAAAAAGCATGGCTTTGCATGATGGAGGTACGAGCAAATAGGATTTTCCACTGAGCATGTTGTCCAGGGCTGTTTTTAAGGAATGTTAAGAACTGCACAACCCCTTCTTTTTCCTTCCCATCCGCCTTGGTAAATTACTTCCAATCGGAGGACAACGACCTTTTTGCTAGTTTTAACTGCACAGAACTTGTGACAGAAGTGCTTCTACAGCTGCACAAATCCATTTAGAACTGCACATTTTGTGTACAACTGCACATTAAAAAAAGCCCTGATGTTGTCTAACTGCTAAATATCAGGCAATAATAAGGCTGCAGAGTTAAACAAACAGACATTGTCCCAATACTGGTTTGCCATAGTCACATTATGCATATAATGTAATGTACTGTGGTATCGAATGTGAGTCAATTAATTGTTATGGTTCCACTTAAAAGAAACTCATTAGCACCACTAATGATTATAGAGAAAAGTATATATGGCATCACATTAATACAATTATGACTGTACCGGTACGCAAACATATTGCACCTACTTCATCTTATACTTGACCATTGTTAATTGATTTGACCTAATGAAGGCACTTAGGTGGTGGGCCAGTAAGTGTTCTGACGCATGCACGTAGATACACACACAGCGGCTGCTGTTTCTCTAAACCTTCCCTCCTTGTGGATGACAAACCATACTATTTCATTCAATAATCGCCTTAGCTATAATTATTGTCAGCAAATATTGGTCCAATATTAAAGTTCAAGAGATCTGTGTATGTGTGTGCACTTGCTATAGCGCTCCATCAGGATTGCTACTCAGAAGCGCTCCCGACTACAACATGGACACTGAATCAGAGTTTCACACAGAAGCGCATGAGCAACTGCGAATAAAGGACTTGCTCAAGGCCCCTATGTGGTGTTGCCTTGTATACCCTTTGGCTATAAGGCAACGAACATTCCCACTACACCACCGTGCCCCACTGGGCTCCAACCAAAACTGCCTAGTTCAGCACATGCAGTGTCCAGGATAGGAACATTTGATCACTGGGTATGACATATAATGTAGACTATTACACACACTTGAGACACATCATCCATTGAAGATTCATCATTAGATCTACAGCACTGCATCAAATTAACATAGAACACCATCTTCCAGTCTATTTTTTAAACGAATCTGTTGATGCAATGTGCTGTAAAGTTTAAGAAATAAGACTTTAATCATGAGCTTGGATCAGAAGTTACTCACAAACAATGCAGCCTATTACTTTACATGAAAGCTGCACATTTTCTGTGGAAAGTTTGAAAAATAATTTTTATCGTCAGAACTTATTACAACCTTTTCTTTTGAATAGCCTTTCTGCGTTGGTTTGTCTCTCTGCCATTAATTAATCCAGGGCTTAGCCAACTTAATTAATCAACTTCTTAACCACACGCCATTTCAAATCTAATCCATGAATCTCCACTGATATATTGCTCAAGCACTAGTGGTCGCTGATACGCAAAATTGTTGAGCACGCCAAATTCCAGGACAAGCTCAAATGAAAACCTAGAAGGGACTGTGAGAAGACGCAGAAAAGGAAGGTCAGAATAGGTTTTGCAGAACAAACTTTTGCACAAAGAGAGCTTCAAAGTCAAGCACAAGAATGTTCTAGAATTCTTCTTATCCTATTTGCTTGAACATTGTTAGGCCATCTCTTTTCACAAATCCGCTGTTTACCTTTCTGGCCACCGATAATTACATCCCTGAACGCAGATTTCCCATGGAACACTAATTAAAGCTTTGCAAAGCTTTAGTTTTAACTAAACCAATTCATTAAATGACTACAACAAGCACCTCTGAACGGTTCACCCTAGTAGAGGCGCTTTATAAAATGTTTTTATAAATACAATATACAATACAATAGTGACCGATACTAACTTTTTTCGAAGAAGTTGTTCTTTCCGATGAAGGCCTTACAGATGGCCATCACCTGGAGTTGGGAGAGGCGCTTTCGAATGCCCTCCTGAAGTGGTAGCATATCACGGATGTGATTGATCTCGACATTGATCAGTTCTCGCCTCTGCTTCGACGCACCTTTCGTTGATCTTAGCACACAACAAAGTGAAAACAATCTAAGTTATCAAAATTGCAAATGACGCACTGCATCATGAAAAGCAGATGAAATTAATAGCTTACTGCACTTGCTAAGAAAGGTGAATGTTAAAGCACGCGCGTACTTGAATCGCTAACACGAAATTAAACAAAATCAAATCATAAATTCATAATGTTGTTTACCCGTCCCGCGCGATTGAGTGCTAATGAAAAATACATGAGCCAATTTGTATAGCGCTATACTAGTAATGGTGGACGTTAAGTAACTGTAGGATCTCAGCGTAGCCTGCGTAGGCCCTGCAGTATTTAACAAAGTATTGATAATTATAATGGCACTTGTCATTTAATGGTCATGGTTAATGTGCATTTCTGGCTAATTTAGGAAACTCTAATACTTTGTAAAGTAGGCAACTCTAAGACGCTGTTTAGGCTATGGAAGTCCTGTGAAATGATAGCTAGGTTATCTATAGGCCCATAATTATTATTTGCTCATAAGCTGACCTAAACTCTTAATCACTCTGCTGGTAATCAACTTTCAGTAGGCCAACGTCCCACCAGTAAGTGTTCCTACCCCAGATCAATCATAACTTCGTAAGCCTATAGGCCTACCCTCAGAAATCAAAACTGACCTGGTGAACATTATTGCTGAATAATCAGGTCCTTCTGTTTTCAAACTCATTAATTCACGAAAGTTAGTCCAGCTAACTATCTTTTCGTCTTACAGACGTACAAAATACAGCAAAATTAATATCTGCAAAAAAACACTTTTCTCGAATAGTCCAGCTATCGAATAATACTCGCTCCCTAGGATACCTGGTAGACCAGCTACCAGCAGAAATCGCTCTATCGTCTGAACCGCAATGCGCCAAGCACACACTTTTCTATCCTCAACCGCGCCCTTTACAGTGACGTCAGAACGCGAACGCTGATTGGCTGGCGTCTGTCACAGCGCGCACCTGCATAGAGTTAGCCAATGAAAGGAGGTTCGAGCTGCTCCTGGGAAATAACGAAATTAAATTCGTTCGGCCTAGTGGGCCTACTCAGAATTGTTCTGCATGGTTGAGCAGCTTTCTTATGCCTTTTGCGTTGGACGCCTAGTTAACAATGGTCTCCGATCCTGCGCAGTTTTGCTTTGCCGTCTTAATTTTGCCCTATCACTGCATGGCAACGTTTAGGAAGGCTGCCTACAATTTTTGCGTGGTAGGCCCCTATACGGTTTTAAACCGTTAAGGGAAGTTGGTAGACCTATTATACCGGATTAGTCAGATCATAGGCCTACACTGAATGTTTGAAAGGCCACATTAATAACTGCAAGGTGTTTCGACCGCAGTTATAATGGTTAGTGTTGCTATGTCAACCGAACTGTAGGCCTATTTGAGTATAGCGTTGATAAGATTAGGCAGTTTATCATCCCGGAAATGGAATTTCCGGGATGATAAATTATATATATAGGCTCGTATTATATTATTATATATTATATCGTAATTCCATGTGTAATATGATTGCACGCGTTCTCGTATTTATCCGAACGTACAGTGTGTGTGTGTGTGTGCGTGCGTGCGTGCGTGCGTGCGTGTGTGTGTGTGTGTGTGTGTGTGTGTGTGTGTGAGCGTGAGTGTGTGCATTTTATGCATTAGGTAGGCTTACAAGTTACAGCTATGTATACGCCTATTATAATACATGTGTAGTATATATTTATTTATGTGTGAATGTGTTCATTTTGCATCTGAATCTAGGCTTAGGTCT
>OX457046.1:20332268-20447953 GCA_949752735.1 Lumbricus terrestris
TCGGTCAGTCAATTACTCAATCAATCGGTGATTATCGGTCTAACAACAGCGAGTTATTCTTGGGTGTGTGGAGCCAATGCTACGGTATAGAGGTGTTGTGGTCGTAGTTTGTCTGATGATGAGTTTCATGACCGACAACAGCTTCTATTGATTTCCAGAGACACATTAAACCTTTTCGATATTGTTAGCTGCAAAGATAACAAAAGATTCTCCGATAAGTTATAGGATAACGAAATGACAAGAAACACGTCTGTCTATGCAGATAGCCTACGTAGGCATACATTGTGTGTGTAAATATTTATGTTTGTCTCTAGGTATAGGCCTAATGGTATTTAAATATAAAATTTCAGAGTATGCGCTACAACGTTCCCTCTAAGCTGCGCGGGTGCGCGGCCGCGCACCTCATTTTAAAACCCCGCGCAGCAGTTTCAAATCTCCGCTCACAACTTTTTGTAGGAAGTGCATATAAACTAAGGTTTTGTTAAATTTGTTTAACTTGACGTAAGTCATTGATTTTTGATCTCATATTTTCCCACCGAGTGGTCAAAATCTGTGTGCGCGGACGACTACCAGGCTGCCATCTAGCCATTCGACAGTCAATTATCCCCGGACGAATACCCCAACTAATGACTATAACCGCACCCCCTCCAGAGCTTTGTAATGACTGGACGCAGGCTGGAAGCACGTAGCCTACGCCCCCACCTAGGTTGAATCTGAGGGACGATCTAGTCACGGCTTTGAAGAGAATAATTAATGCCCTGTGCGAGTTGAGCGCACCACTCATTGAGTCACAAACAGGAACATCTGTTAAGAGATAACTAATCACAAGGGATGCTCCAACCTCATCTTTAACTGTGTCAGTCATTAACTGGGACGTCCTGGCGACTCCTGCTATGACCCGAAACCAGAAGACCAGCTTGGCACCAACCAATTTAGAGGGGATGCTTGCTGATTCTTATCAGGTGCTTTGCCGTCATAGGCGGCTGCTCCGGCTGGTAAGTTAGTTCCAACAGGTGGAGCCAAAGAACATTCCAGTGATCCACTATAGGTGAGTGGAAAACCCTAGGCCTAGGACGATGCCGTATATTGCAGGCCTGTCTGTCAAATGGCAAACAGATCACCAGAGTTGGATTTCACTTTGGAGGTCGGTTTAATACAGGGTTATTTCTTAGTGAGTGAAATTTGTAAGCTATGCCGAAACGTAAAGCGAGTGAGAGTATATGAAACAGCATTTTCAAAGAAAAGCTATTCTTCTAATTTTAAAACTGATTGCATGGCTTAGCGAGATCGTAAAGACGGAGCTTCCAGCGTCAGCAGAATAGAAACAACGAGACTTGGCCTGGCAGTCAATATCGACAGGATTAATTTTATCAACAATTATGATCGTTGCTGAAAGATCGGAGACAGCGATATTTTAGCGCTGAACATTATTTTGTTGCTAGATTAAGAACTACATGTATCCTCCATCATTATAGTCTCAGGTAGGTCTCAGGTAGGTTTAGTTCAGATTTTGCTTGGTATTATTTATCGTAGGCTATCATTAATATTTTCGTTTGTGATAACTGATAAGTATTAAAACCATATAAGGCCTACGTGATTTCTGCGCAATAGACTACATCATCTTTAATCTAAAAATGGACATTAGGCCTATTACAGGCGTGTAATTAGTGTAGTTTGGCCTGTAGATTTTTCAAACACAAATTTAGCGTATCTGAAAATATGGTGCCCAGGCGGAAAATTGGGTTGCTCAAGCAACCGTCAGCTCCGCGCACACAGTAAAAATATTAGAGGGAACGTTGATGCGCTACATAGGCTGCAACGCATCCTAAATTAATTCCTTAGCTCGGGTTGTGCTGCGCGTCCCACGTACTACGATCTAGTTCTTCAGTCTTACTTCATCAGCTGCATTGACTTCCTGTTGAGTTCAGGATAAAATTTAAATTGACCTGTTTAACCTGCAAATCCCTCTCTACCGGAACACCTCCCTACCTTCAGTCACGGATACGAGTCCTTACATGCCTTCTCGTTGCCTGCGATCATCAAGTATGGGTCTTTTAGCTGAGCCTCGATGCAGAACTGATATGGGCTCGCGTGCATTCCATGCCTCTGCCCCCAAGGAATGGAATCTACTTCCGCTCTCTCTTCGTTGCTCCAATTCACTCCCTACCTTCAAAAAACGGCTCAAAACTCACTATTTCTTTTTGGCTTTTAAGTGCTTGGCTATCTAATTGCATATTCCTCTGGTGGCTGACTATCCGCGCCTCAGATTCACATTTCGGTGAGACCTTGCGCGCGTAAGAAATTTATGCAACAGTAATAATGATAATAATAACATGTTTTCTTATGCTGCCGTTTGCATGTAGGCCTATATATGCATGTGTGAATGTATACGCGCCATTCGTGATGCAGATCTGAATGGCAGATTCTAAAAACCTTCCACTAATTCACAGTTATTCACTGTAGAATCCATAACTTCAGTAGATTCAGTGATTTATACAGCTCATCTTAAAGTGCATGTTAGAAAACTTTGTAACAAGCACTAAATGTCAGCATGTGAACTCATGCAATTGCCAATTTGAACGTAGGCCTACTATTTCAAATGTCTGTGTACAATTCCAAAATGTCTGTATCTGAACCCACTTCTATGTTGGTGATCTTAAGCGTTGGAACAACATTTCACCATCAGTAGACCCTGCAAATATCGTGGTCATTTATGTGCAGACTAAAGACCAGTACAAGATTCTTTGACTAAATGTCGAACTTGTAATTGCATGGGCCGTAGGCCTACATGCTACGGCCTGTGGCGTTGACAACTTGACACGGAGTGGTTCAGGGTGATGGGGGGGGGGGGTTGAACTACCCCGCTCTGAAAGATATGATTCACACAATATTATAATTCAAATCCGTTGAGTTTTCATTCGGGTAATGTATGAGTGACGCAGACTCCTAGTCATGTATACGATTTTTCATAACCACCTCACTTTCTAAAAGCTGGTTATACACTCCCCTGGTTGCGGTGTCCTAGAAATCGTCATATCCCCCTTCATCACTTACAGTTCTGAATCGTATCAGCGTGAAGTTCGTAGACCGGAAGTCCCTCCTCGATGTCCTTGACCTTGTCCTTGAGTCCGCTGTCTTCGTCCTCATTGTCCTGAGACTCCAGCTCGGCCCTGCTCAGGTGATCCACAATCCCGGCGCCAAGGGAATCGCCAATCACGTTGACAGATGTCCGGATTCGATCCCTGCCATAGTAATCAAACCAACCAGTAGGCAAATTATACCACATTCAGAGACTATCCTACATCATACACCTATATGGCTTGAGACAGCGCTCGTGAATAAGCTGGTGCTCTACGCTTGGCTTTCGAACTACGCCTTGGAAGTTTTGAGATTACGATTTATATATAAGCGGACTAGCAATGGTCAACGACGGGGCCACAGTGATCAAGTCAACTGTTGTTTAGACTTCGCGCACTTGTCCTCTGTTGATTGCTATAGGTGCTCGCACAGCTGCAGGGCTTTTTTAGCGTGCAGTTGTACACAAAATGTGCAGTTCTAAAAGGATTTGTGCAGTTGTGAAAGCACTTCCGTGCAGTTGAAACTAGTAAAAAAAGGTCAATATCGTCAGATTGGAGGTAATTACCATGGAGGATGGGAAAGAAAAGAAGGGTTTTTGCAGTTCTAAAAATTCCTTAAAACAGCCCTGCACAGCTGGACTCTAAGGATGAGTCCCTGCTGTACGATGGTAATGTATTATTAGTATTATAGATGAACGTTTCTATAAGGAATCTCAAATCATGCAGAAACACAAGATACTTTATCGACTGAGTACAATATTCGTACAAAGTCTCGTCTATATAAGGATGGATTTATCACAGAGTATAAAAAGGCGCTAGAGTAAACGGCAACGGTATGGTATGGTTGTGGGCCCTTCTATGTGGAATGACCTACCTCCCACTATCCGTAGTAAGATCTCATTGGGGGTGTCCATCTATTCAGCCCTTATTCGCTGCTTGAAGTCTTTCTTATTTCCTCGGGGCTGTCACGCTGAGAGCGCCTCTGAATAGCTAGTCTGTAAGAGGCGCTTTATAAATGCCTATTTATACAATACAATAGATAAGCTGGTCGAGTTATAAAGGCAGTAACGATAGACGGTATTCAGAGGTGAAGCTACATAATTATGTATAGTGCAGAAGCAAAGATATTTTTGGATTAGTCGGTCTGACCAGTCGTTTCAGGCTGCAGGCAGAAATCGGTCAGACCGGTACAGAGGTGCAGCTCAGTATAGAGGTGCATGCAGGTCAGTAGGCCAGTCAAACCAGTAGGTACAGGTTAGTGGAGATAACAGAAAGTCTGAGCCACAATAAGAGAGATGAAGTAAGATAGTTGAAGCAACTGGGAAACTTAGAGTCTGCAGGACTGACGAGAGGAATTCTGGCCACTCTTAAGCTGTCTCATGGCTAATAGTTAGGTCTATTGAGAAACAAATTGAAATATAAAGGTGCAGGTACGACCTACAAATTTATACTTATATATTTTAAATAATGATTTCTTCAGTTGTTAACTTGAATTGCAAATTGATTGCAGTTAGTTTTCTCTGCAATATCATATTTTAAAAGGCAGCACAAATCATAAACTTACTACATAATTATTACTGCCTAGAACCGCCCCTAAAGCCGCCGTGCTCCTGGGCACTCGCCCCTCTACCCCCCCTCGGTGGCACTGAGCGTCTGCAATTCAGACAAGAAACACCAGATGAATGTCTAGGCTGGGCTGGTATCCAACTGGTCAAGTGTCGATACTCCCCAGTTTATTGAAATTAGAAATGAAGCACAGATTTCTGGAGGACGAACGAAGGAGATGGAGGTTGGGTGAGAATTGCGGATAGGGCCTGTGGGGGGGGTTCAAACCCCTAGTCTTTCTTAGGACCCCATACTGGATGGGTGATGTGTGGTAGACCGCAGATGTGGAATTGTTATATATAAGGCCAAGGATGGCAAAATTAAATAGTACTATAGTAGCAAATTAAATAGTAGTAGCGAAATTAAATAGATAGGCCTACATTTTAGTTTTCAGTAACTTTTGGAGGTGGCCGACTTCAGCGCATGGCGTGGTTTGAGTTTTCCGAGACTAAGTTAAAGATAAGACCCGGTGGGTGGGTCTGCGTCCAACCTATTTGCCTATCACTATTATAGTGGCGCTGTATAAATCGTCAATTACAAGATTACGATTACTAACAGCAGCCAATCGACGGCCACGATGAGGCTGATGTCTTGTGTTGGTAATCCAACGGCCGTCAACACCAGAATCATCGTCACGAGACCAGCACTTGGAACACTCGCCGCACCAACACTCGCCAGGGTCGCCGTCAGACTGTAAGCAGAAGAAGAAGAACAACAACAATCACTTTAGCTGGCTTAGGCTATGTATTTATCATTTATTTCTCGCATTTCTTATATCGCCCCTTCAAACCTATCTACTCAGAGGCGCTCCCGAGTCAGGGAGCCAACACAAGGCTGTATTCAAGGCCTTGGGTATACGCGGGTATTATAGGGCCTATAATGTTCCTGTATAGTTTGTTATATGCAATGTTCTGTTTGGTTTTGCTCTGTATTACTATGCTATGTTACGTTTTGCTAAGCTGTGCTATTCTATACCTACCAATTGAAACAGACTTTACACGCGCGCGCGCGCGCGCGCGCGTGTGTGTGTGTGTGTGTGTGTGTGTGTGTGTGTGTGTGTGTGTGTGTGTGTGTGTGTGTGTGTGTGTGTGTGTGTGTGTGTGTGTGTGTGTGTGTGAATGTGTGTGTGTGTTTATGTGCAAGCGCGCGATTTCGCTGTGTGGCCTGAATGCTACATAACTATGCTACGCTATGCTATTCATTCATTCATTCCCAACATTTCTATAGCGCCCTTGAAAATGTCTGCTCAGAGGCACTCCCAGCACAGCCACGATCAATAACGATCCGCGGCTGACTATAGAGTTCACACTCCGCAGGCTACACTCTCACTCTTCTATGCCATGTCAATTGAAACAGGGCTTACACGGATTCATTCATTCATTCATTCATTCATTCATTCATTCATTCATTCATTCATTCATTCATTCATTCATTCATTCATTCATTCATTCATTCATTCATTCGGACATTTATATAGCGCTCCTTCAAGAAAAAACTACTCAGAGGCGCTCCCGACTCCAGCGCGCCCAAAAAGAACAGTTTTAAGTTTAGCAAGGAAGGATCCTGGTAGAGTCCCAGGGTGTAGGCGTAGCTAAAAAAAAGCCATTCCAGACCACTGTCCAACCACAGAAAAGGCTCGATTCTTCATGGTAGTAGTACGAGCAAAAGGAACTATAGGAGGACTCCCTTATCAGCAGAGCGTAGCTGACGACGTCCTTGGATACCCAATGTAAAGCTGCATAGCTCTCGTAGGTAAATTGGGGCGAGGCATGATCATGCATCATGGTGTGGTGTCGTATTCTGACCTGATCGTAACGATTTGTCCGGCGGATAGATCAATTCCGTTCATCTGAGCGATAAAGATGGCGGCCACCGCTTCATATAGCGCCGTTCCATCCATGTTGACCGTCGCTCCAACTGGAAGAACGAACCGAGTGACCCGACGATCGATGCCGAGGTTCTCCTCCAGACATCGGAAGGTCACTGGAAGGGTGGCCGTGCTGTACAATGGAAAGATGGTGATAAGGTCTTCTCCATGTATCAACATGTCCAACTTATATTAGGCTACTTATTGGACTGTCTTGCCAGTGTCACAAAATAGAACACACCCCTAATAGTCGTAGGCTATCCCTCCCAGAGGAAGAGAAGTAAAAAGTCACTTCCACGTGTGTTTATTTTTGCAAAAATATGAACTTGCATTGCTTTGCTTTGAACAATAGTACTAAAAGGTATGTTTATTCCTACTAGATAAATCTGTTTGCTTGGCTTTTAGAACTCTTAGAACATTGAGAATGCTTAAGAACATTTAGACTCACTAACGAAATTCCAGTTGCCTTGCTTTGAGCATCACTTAGGACACTTAAAACAATTAGAGTCATTTTAAATTTTGATAACAGCATAAATTTATCAATTATATGCGCGTTTGTCGATAATTGGAATAGAATGGCTTATATCCCCCAGGTACTCTATACCCGCCTTAGCCCTATAATTCAATCCCCGGATAGCTTTATGGGGGATAGAATATTCCGCGACTCCAACCCATAGTTTATGCCTTCAGGGCCTATAGTTTCTTGTTATAGTCTACGTTTTGTCCTTTTGTTCTATTTGTTCCTTTTTCGCTTTTTGTTCTTCTAACGTATAATCATTCCCCTACTCCTTCTCTTCTTTTCCGACTTCTTATACTCATTTTCTTTTCAGCATATTAATGTTTGCACCTATTGTATGCCTCGCGAATAAGCTGGTGCCCTCCGCTTAGCTTTCGAGTGACGCCTTAGAAATTTTGAGATTACGATAATTTTGATTACGATTACAATATTTCTCCCATCATCGTGTCTTACTCATGAAGTGTATTTACATACAGATGGTTGAAATATTTTGATGAAATCTGACAATGATGTGTAAATATAAATTGTCTATAAGCCTGTAAAATTTCATTTCGAAATTCCTACTTTTGGTCAAGATATTGGCAAAAAACCGTAGGGGGGGTCTTATTTGGCCCACCCTGCTTAGTTCGTACCTGGAGGCGGTGGCAACGGCTGTCACCCATGCCTGAAGGATCCCCTTGAAGAAGACGAACGGGTTCTTTCGAGTGACGATGAAGTAGAGAAGGAAGAGACAGCAGAACGTGTGAATGATCAGACCTACGATCACAGTCACCATGTACAATCCCAGCTGCTCGGCGGTTTTTGCGAGGTCCGGTAGACTGATGATCTTACCAGCGATCAGACACATTATGCCAAACGGGGAATACCTGACAAAGCATTCAAATTTTTTAGCCAAACTGTAACAGTCAGTAAAGCACGAATAAGACAGTTGGCAATATTACAATACTGGTCCCAATGGGAGACCCAAAAGGTCCAAAATAGAGTCACCCAAACATACACATCGCAGCAAAGCACACAATCCAACAATCCACAATCCAGTTAGTAGCCTATAGACTACATAGGCCTATCTACCGAAAAGAACAGCCATTATTTGATCTAGGTTTGTAATGTAAATTACAATGTAAATCTCCATCACTGTTGGCAGTCTGTTGCTCAGTGTCACAAAACTAAAACTGTGTCGGAAAGACCATTTTATCTACTGGCGTTATGTTAAATCTAATTGAGTACTGTCTTCTAATATACGAAGGCAACGCGTTCTAATATAAGATAGTACTGCCTTCAAAATTCTAATATAGGCCTACTAGAGTACTGCCTATGTTCGAAAATACAGCTCTCTAATGTACGTAAGTGTTTTCTTCTAATATACGAAATACTGCCGTAATCACAGAATAGATAAAGCTTAGCTATTCTGTGCTTATAATGTACGAAAGTAGGCCTATACTGCCTTCTAACATGCTTAAGTACTGCCGTCCAATATGCGATAGTACCGCATTCCAATACACGATGGTGCTGACTTCTAACATAGGCCTATACAAAGCATTATCTTGTAATGTACAAAGTAGGCCTATAGCCTTCCAAAAAGGAGAAGTAGGTCTCTACTGACTTTTAGCATAAGTCACCATGACTTTAACTATAGAATGATGTCATGCCTACCACATGATAACACCGACGATCTTCATGACGATTTCGTTAAGAACGAGGAAGAAGTCGCACATGACCTTCGCCTTTTCTCCCATCTTTCCGATGCAGATTCCGAACGCTATGCAGAAGATGATCAGACCTAAAAGGTAGAATGTCAGCGCCTATCAAATATACCGTACCGTAGCCTACAAAAAGACACTAAAACGTCGCTAATTAAATATTTACATGTCGCATTTGTACAGCGCTCGATGCCTCTGATAATATTTATTTCATGCCACAGTCACACAAGATAGCAGGCCTAAGAATTTCGAGAGCAGTGCATGGAACGAAGTTCCAACACGTTCCCACCCACTTTAAACCCAAATCGTATTCTTAACGAGTTGTGCAGTATCTGAAGAATGCGAAATCGAGTGACCACCCTATTCACATGCGTTCGGATAAACTAATTCAAGTAAGCGCAGAGGAGAGTTGCTCAGTCTCACAGAATGATTCAACTCTTAAATGGACATTAGACTGGTCCAGGTTGGCTCCATGCGGGCCCCACAATTTTAATTAAGGACGTGCTCAAAAACATTGCATGAGATGCGATCGGTTTCTCAAATCTAACCCATGACGTTGATTCCGTCCTCGTAAACCAGTTGCCTAACGAGAACTTGGTCTGTGTCTGGTGCAAGCACCGGTGCAGTCAGATTATCCCACAGACTGGAGTTGTCCGATGGATCGCTGATCAGAATGGTGGCGGTGGAGTTGAGCAGATCGTCGATGGTCAAGTTGTCTGGAAGAAGTGGTAGCGCCATCGGTCCGTTCTTGGATACCTTCGCAGTCGTCCGGTAGATGGTCTTCTGCTGTTGGAAGCACGCCTGGACGAGGTTCTCAGGGAACATGTTCCTGATTAGGTCAAGAAATGCGTCGAGGGTTGTTATCTTGATGCTTTCGCGTCCTTCACCGAGTTCGCCCTTGATGTGAGGGTTTCCTGGGTGGATGGCCAGGACGCAGCTGATTCCGATGATGACAGCGACTATGGTCGTTACGAAGTAGTAGGACAATGCTCTGGCTCCCATGCGACCGCATGCTGCGGCGTCCAATTGGGAAAGACCTATAAAAAAATTATCCAAACCAGAATAACTGCATGAATTGTCTATGATTGTTTCCGTTTTCTGTTTATTGTGCTTTTACCCATCTTGTGAGGAGCCTTAAGCTCCCAATAAAAAATCAACTGTTGACATTTTACAATAGGACTATGAAGATATAATGATGACCATCAATGTATATGCCTAATAACTGATAAATTACGGATGTAAATAGGGAACCCTGTCTTGCGGAACCATATGTTCCTTTGGGTTTACCTATTGACAACCTGCATACGAATTTATAAACTATACGCTTCTATTACTTTGTGGTGGTGGTCAATAAAGAAGATTGATTGATTGATTGATTGAACTGTTAGTAGCCAGCAAACGAAAACAGACGCCATTAATTGGCTCCAGTTTATGTGCGAAACTACGGAATTCACATATCCCAGCGGATCGCCGCAGGCAGCAGAGCGCAACTAATCTGACTTAGTGTTCAGATTTATTGATCTATGCTACAGGGTGACTGGATTGGGGACTTACTGAAGTCGGGAGCGCTTCTGAGTAGTCGACTGAATGTGCGCTATATAAATTTTCATAATGGGAGCGTTTTTGGGTAGTTTAAATTGATGACGCGCTGCATAAAGTAAACGATGAAACTAATAATGAATGAATTAACGAACGAACGAATGAATGAATGAATGAATGAATGAATGAATGAATGAATGAATGAATGAATGAACGAATTTTAGGACAGGCTAATAAATGTAGGCTAATCGTGACCACTGTGTATAGCATTGTGCTGATGAAATAGCTGACCTCTTTTTTAGTCATCAGTCGTCTGGCCGACGTAATCTCAGCAAGCGGCAACAATGCACATGACCTCTCTTCTAATCGTCGTATCCTACTTTTCTCTCATTGATTTTAATGCTTGTTGAAACGAGATGAAGGGGGCACGTCCCATGCACTTTTGAAATGGGGCAATGGCCGGATTGGCCCCTGGATTCATAGGTGCAATCACGTCCTAAAAGTTGGAAGGGACCAAATGAATCGCGTCCTAAAAGTTGGGGGACCATAATAAGAAAGTTAGGGGACCACTCAAAAGTTGGGGGGCGTGTCCTGTGGGTCCCATAGGGTGGTTGCGCCTATGCCTGGATCCGCCTCTGATGAAGCCTGAGACTCATATTGACACGTACCAGTGATGAGACTGGAGATGATGAGCGGCAGAATGAGCATCTTGAGTATCCTCATGAGCACATCTCCAGGGAACGAGATGAACATGATGACCTCCTCCGACGGACGGAAAGGTCGGACGGCGAAACCAATGATCGCCCCCAACAGAACACCAGCCAATGTCAGCACGAGCAACAGATTCGCACGCAGCCATCGCACGAACTTCTGATGTGCATGCAACAAGAATACAATGCGTCTCATCATCATCATCGTCGTCATGTCATCGTCATCATCATCATCATCATCGTCATCGTCATCATCAACATTCTCAATATCATCATCGTTGTCGTCGTCGTCGTCGTCATCATCATCATCATCATCATCATCATCATCATCATCATCAAACATTATCATCATCATCATCATCATCATCATCATCATCATCATCAACATCATCATCATCAACAACAACAACAACAATAGCATCATCATCAGCAGCAGCAGCATCAACAACAATAGCATCATCATCAGCAGCATCGTCATCATCAATTCATAATCAACAACAACAATTGAGCACGTATCATAATTGCTAGTTAGTTAAGTTTGTTATTTTACTCTTGTGCTTTCTATAGCAGTTATTGTTGTCGCTAGAGTTTGTGATCTCCAGGTCTATCGTTCTGAAAGCCTATATGTCCTCTTTAATTTTTCAATGCTACCTAGCTAAATGTCCCTTTGTCCCTTTGGTGGGCCTGTTGTTCCAAATCCTTTGCAATGATTAATCGATTCAGCATTTTAGTCAGTGGCGAGCGCGTCTTTGACTCTTTGTGCGTGTGTTGAGGCCAAAGGAGGAAATTTTGAATACACATTGTAACTAGAAACTGTTAAGGTTAGTTATGTTAACTAATGTTAGTTATCTGATCCATGTCTTTTGAACTGAAGTTCCTCCATGTTTTATTAAAATGTACATATTATTACATAAATTATCGTAGCTATGGAAAAGGTTCGGTTTTTTCTGTTCACCGTGTATATGCATTCGATACAATTACACACATACAAAAAGACTTATATAGACAAACTGAAGTAGGTCGGTGCCAGAAGTCCTATCAAGACAATAACCCGACAGACAGAAGGGTAACGTCCTGCCTGTCGATAAGGGTCAATGACCTTGTCTGCCGCTGATAATTTCCGATTCCTTACCCACGTGACGTCAGCTGGTGTGTCTGGCCTGTATAGGTGTCGGTTTGTCGATCTACATGTGTAATGCTTTGTGTTCAGTATTTAGGAGCTCCATAATCTATTGGTTATTTACACCTACAGAACTGTGTGTTATCTGTGACAGGTTATCTTTGGAATCCCAGTCAATGCAAAACTTTGTTTAGTCTTTGATTTCACTTGCACCGCAAGCAAGCTCTGTTATATATAGTGTGTAAAGTGACCTCACATGGTCAGTATATAAAGAACATACGGGCAAGCAAGGTTGGCTGACCACCAGAATTAATAAATTATAATTATGAAGAATAAGAAAATTAAGACGCCAGCACTTCATACCATTGGTGCCTATCGGTGATATTACATTTAGTTGAAGGTAATAATATCTTCTCTACTTTGACTCGCAATCCCAAAAAATTCTTGAGATCTAGCACCTTCACGAAACCTCTAATATCATGTTAGTTCATCCAGTGCACCTCTCCTCTTTACTCGATCACCCGTCTGTCTGTCTGTCTGTCTGTCTGTCTGTCTGACTATCTGTTTGTCTATCTCTCTGTTATTTCTCGTCTTTAGTTCTCCAACCAATCCGTGTGTTACACTGCACCTAGATTCTGAGCTATCTCTCTCTCTCCTGAAAATCGAAAATTCTCGGATCCTTCAACAACACACTGCCGCTCGCCTCAACACCGTCCATGGTCTATCTCACACACACCTACATGTATGTCTCACACACCACTATTGTCTCACACCACGATTCCACGAACCATCTTCTCTTTATCCGACTTCCGGTCTTTGTTCGTCTAGACGGAACTCATCTCATTCTCTGTCTCTGTCTCTGTCTCTGTCTCTGTCTCTCTCTCTCTGTCTCTGTCTCTGTCTGTCTGTCTGTCTGTCTGTCTCTCTCTCTCTATTTGCGTCGGTTTTTCTCCTTCTGCATTGTCACTCTCTGTCTCTCTCTCAATCTCTGTCTTGCTGTCTCTCTGTTTCTCTGTCTCTTTTGGTCGGTCTATCTGTCTGTCTGTCTGTCTGTCTGTCTGTTTGTCTGTCTGTCTCGCTCTGTTTTTCTGGCTCCGTCTTCTGATTTTCTGTCAGTCTTTTCTGTCTTTGTATTCGGGTTTTCTGTCAGTCATTCCGCCTCTGTCTTTCTGTCTCTCTGTCTCTCTCTGACTGACTCTCTTTCTGTCTTTGCATCTCTTTCTCTGTCTCTCTATTGTCTCTCTATATTTCTCTGACTGTCTGTCTAACTGTCTGACTCTGACTCTGTCTCTTTCTTTCTTTCTGTCTGTGTGTCTGTCTGTGTGTCTGTCTGTCTGTCTCTGGTCTTCTGGCAACGGTGGACTTGAACCTCGATCGACTTGGCATCTGGAGCTCCGTGTTTGCTTACAATTAAGCGCAGTATAAATTTCAAGATTGCGATTTACGAATACGATCCAGATTCACGTCAATGCTGTAAGCTCCGTTAAACCATGCAAAACCGTAAGACTTATAGGTTCCTATAAATCACGTGATGCTCTAAGACTTAAGTGCCCATTAATTAGTACAGTATAGTTTGCTACATTAAGTGCCACGGATATATTTATATAGCGGCTCTGCAATTGCACATTAATTGTTAATGCGATTTGGAGCGCCTCTGAGTTGGTTTCTTGAAAGGGAGCTATGTAAATTTTCGAAATGAATGAATGACTGCCTTGTATGCTGGGCGCATGAACCTTTGACTGTCTGACCTTGATCGATTGACTGAGGCATGAGCAAAGGTTCCGTTTATGAAATTGACAAGGTAGTGTGACGAAGGTTACTGTATCACGCAGCCATTGAAAATCTTAATGTTGTAGCTTGTGCCACCCAACTCATGCAGACCTATTTTGGAATGCTTCAGGGCTGGGTAATAGAAATTTTTAGAACTGCACAGCCCCTTCTTCTTTTTTATCCTTCCCATCCTTCATTGTAAACTACTTCCAATCGGATGACAATTTGACCTTTTTTACTATTTTTCATCTGTGCAGAATTGCTCCTACAACTGCACAAATCCATTTAGAACAGCACATTTGTTTTATTAGGATGGCATGTCAACTGAAGCCCTGGAACACTTTGCATCATCATCATCATCATCATCATCATCATCATCATCATCATCATCATCATCATCATCATCATCATCATCATCATTGTCATCATCATCATCATCATCATCATCATCACAATTGCCACATCACCATCACATCACTGTCAATCAGCATCAGCAGCATCAGCAGCAGCAATTCATCATCATCATCATCAGCAGCAGCAGCAGCAGCATCAATTCATTACTCATCGTCATCATCATCAGCAGCAGCATCATCATCATTAATTCCTCATTATTATCATCATCATCACAATCATTGTCGTCATCATCATCGTTATTATCATCATCATGGGCGCCCGAACATAGGGGCAAGGGGGGGCACTTGCACCCTCATTAACAGTTACTCTGGCCCCTGGCTACCAGACTCGGACCTCTTTCTGACTACTCTTTGGAATAGTCTTCTGACTCAATGCAGCACATGTGAAAACTGAAAAAGCTGGTGACCTGCTATTGGCTTTTGAATGGTGCTTTAGAAGCAGCTAGAGGAGCACTTGCCCCTTGAAAACTGACACCTATTTTTCGTTTATTTATTCATTCATTCATTCTTTGGACTTATATAGCGCACCTCTTGGAAACTACTTTTTAACATCTGCTTTTTGACTTTTGACAAATTTCTAAAGAAACTATTCATATTAAAAATTATACACAAAATAAAACTGAGAAATTTGCATAAGCGACCTCTTTGAAAAATACCCGTATTCTTAATTTCCAGAATTACATTTTTCAAGCTCTTTCCACTACAAAATTTGGTAACAATGATAACTATCGTAAAAATTTTGCCCCCCCTGCAAAAATTTCTGCGGGCGCCCATGATCATCATCATCATCTTAGTCGTAGCCTGCTCTTACCTTCGGACAGCTGTTGTTTCCTCCCTCCTCCTGAACTTCTCTCAGCGTTCCCATCTCGCAGAAAGTTGATACCTAAAGATTCTAAAAAACATATAGCAACAAACAGTCTGCATTGGACTATTTTGTCTGTGACAGTCATTGCGACAAATTGAATAATTTAGACAAAAGAGCGGACGACCCTGTAGAACATTACGTAAACGATTATTTTGCAAACTAGGCATATCTTGTAATAATAATAGGGCCTAATAATACTATTACATGGTCTATTACACTGTTCTCTTTAGCCGTGGTTGGGTCGGAAGCGCTTCTGAGTAGATACTCTTGAAGAGGCGCTATACAAATGTCTGAAATGTCTGAAATGAATGGTCGACATTTAGTGCTAGAGACAGGACGTCACAAAGTTATGCAACGAAGACTATGTGGTCGGTGTGCCTTGACCCAGAGCCTGGTATTTACTATGATAGATGCCTCCACATGAACTGGAATTCTACTCTTATACCCTATACGGGCTAAACACATGTCTACTACAGCCTATAGGTCTTTCCCGCGTCTTCTACACTCTCAACCCGTTTCTTTTTCCCAGGAGTTTCTGTGCTGAAAGCGCCTCTGCATAGTCTATACTGTGAGACAAGGACGGATACAGAAATTTTCGAAGGGGGGGCAACATTTTTGGTCTTGGGACAGGGGAAAAAATTTCGTCTTGGTCACCGAAAAATCTGATGATCTTTTTTTAGTCATTTGTCGAATTCCCAACAAAAACATACTTTTATCCGTAAAAATAGTTGATGGATCCGCCCCTACTGCGAGAGACGCTCTATAAATTTTTAGATACAATACAAAACGGTTTTCTATGTTGCGATGGTAGCCTACGTTAGTGATCGCAAAGTGTGTTCCGGAGAACCCAAGAGTTCCGGAGAACCCAAGAGTTCCGTGGGATGAAGACAAAGGGCTTGTCCTATATTCACAGTATTCAGCCCTATTGGATGAAACTGTAGTTTTGAGATGTGGCTACACAGGAAATCAAACTCAAGATGAAGACAAGGAAGTTTGCATTTAAAATAATTTCTACTCTGATTTATATGAATTTAAATTGTAGGTCTCCAGTCATTCCTCTAAAACAATATAAATTCATTCTGTATACATATAGGCCTAAGTCCCTAAGTCTATTCGAAGTCTGCTTGTGCAAAGTTGGTTAATGCATGGTATGCTTCGCATGTGCAATGTAGACCCGTTTTCAATAGGGTTCCGCAAAAAATGTGCAGATCAAAAAGTGCATCATCAATTTTAGCCGAAAAGATTTAGATACATTGGTCTAGAATAATTTGCCCTCGTCAGGCCACATCGAAAACTTAGCCTGCCATTCTTAAGGTGATAGCATAATCTAGTCTTGAGTACACTATGTCAAAAACTGAGTTTAATCCGAACATTTTATGCAATTAATTTTGCAGCTGTGCATGTAGGTTGAACTGCACTGAACTGGAAAGGCATTCAACTGTTGAGCAACAATCTCCATTCTTCTCAATTAAAGATCACTAAATATCAGCATTCTTTCTAAATCCTGCAAATGCAGCGTTCACACTGCGATAGGTTATCTTATCAGTAGCTTAGAGGAGGGGTCTATGGGATAATGGTAAACACTCTTGTACGTGGAGCTCGCTTCCCTCTATAGCCTACATGCCCAAATGGTCCACTCCAGGGGCGGATCCAGGGGGCCAATCTGGTCATGGCCCCCTCTTTAAAAAGTGCATGGGACGTGGCCCCCCATTTAGTTTCAACAAGCCATTAAATCAATGCAGCGGGAGAGAAAAGCAGGATACTAGAGAGGCTATTGCTCCGACCAGGATGACTGATGACTAAAAAAGGTCATCAACTAGGCCTATTTTGGCGGCTAAAACGGATATCTTTTTTTCTTGGAAGTTGGACGAATGGCACTTTAAAAAAGGTCATCAAAATTTTCGGCGACCAAGACGAAATTTTTACCCTGTCCCAAGACCGAAAATATTGGACCCCTCCCCCTTCGAAAATTTCTGTATCCGCCCTTTGTCTACTCAACCTTCCATTCGTAGTTAGCGCTACTATGCATATCAAGTTCGCAAGTTAGCTGGTAAAACTGAGTAGAACGATGTGATGGGCGCCCTGCGTGACTGCCGACAATTGAATTCGAGTATTCGACTACTGTAATAACTTGTGATCATCTGTTCATTACTCATTGTAATCATTGTAATCATTGTAATCACTATAATCATTATTGTCATTATAATTATTGTAATCATTATGATCATTATAATCATTGTAATCAATGTAATCATTGTAATCATTGTAATCATTATGATCATTATAATCGTTATAATCATTAGACCTATAATCATACTGCGTTGTGTCAATTTGAAAAATAAACAAAGATTATCATTACTTAGAACCAATTTCTAGATTATTTTTCGCAAATCTAAATTCCCACGAACGAAAGTGACATTAATTTGACATTAATTGAGATGTTTACAATGGCGCTGCGTGGGCATCTCGGCAGCTGCAGCATAGCAGACTGGATGTCATGGTCATCAGTGATAAACATCACTTACATGTAGGCTTACAAGCTGACATGTTGTTAATACACACTCATTAACCGCAATGGTCGGAGTAAACATGTACACATCTCTGTCATAAATAGCTAGTTAATTATTCCATCATACTTGTCAGAATCCAATACATTCATTGCATACCTACGATGAGAATTGCCGTGGGATTGAGAGGTTCAACCCTTTAGGGTTTCTTAGGCCCCTCATATATCAGTTATTTTTCTACAATTCTTATAGACCTACTATGCATATCAAGTTCAGCAAGTCACTGTTTAAAAACTGTTGAGCCTTAGCCACATGCATAGGCCTAAGAACTCTATCACTAGCTTAGCAGTGGTAGTTTCAGTCTCTGCCGTATAAAGGAGGATGGGAATCTAATCATACTTAGGCCTACCATGCAAAGATTCGTTATGGCTAGGCAGTAGCCTACCTAACCAACCAAAATAAATATTCTTACCCTTGATCAGCAACGCCTTGTAGCCTATAGGCCTACCTTCTAAATAATATGCACAATAAGCCTGCAGGGCACGTTTATCATAAGTTATCACTGAGCTACTACCCTATAGGCCTATACTGTTACTACAACTATTATTACTACTATGCTACAACCATTACTACTGCTGCTGCTGCCGCTGCTCCTACTACTATTACTACTACTACTACTACTACTACTACTACTACTACTACTACTACTACTACTACTACTACTACTACTACTACTACTACTACTACTACTACTACTACTACTACTACTACTACTACTACTACTACTACTACTACTACTACTACTACTACTACTACTACTGCTGCTGCTGCTACTACTACTACTACTACTACTATACTACTACTACTACCACTTTCAAGTTCGCTTAAAAAAGATCTCTTCTACCCGACCGGGTGCCGGTGGACTGCCTCTCTGCCCTTCCAACGACAACCTGTGGTTTGAGTTTGTTCGATAGTGATGTGAGAATTGCCCTTTGCCTTCTTCGACTGTACTGCATACAATTATCATGTCATCTGTCCTTGTGGATCACTTAGTGAAGACGGTTGTTTCGCACGGACTCTTCGCTGATTTTGGACTTAATCGAGTATCCAGACATGTCATGTCGTCCTACAGTGCTGCATGTACTGTCGAAGCCTTAAACGCGACGTCAAATTAACTGACACTTTAGCCAGTGCATAATCTCGCTCCTCTGTTTTGGGAGTGGATTCAGGCTTCGGGGAAAGGGTGTCAGGCAGGGAGCGCCTCTGAGGAGTTATCTTGAAGTGGCGCTATATAAATGTACGATTACAATTACAATTACTTTTGCAACAATTTACCTCAAATCTTCCAGCTAGACAGAATGCCACCAGTCGACCATCTCCATCTCACCTCGACCAACACTCCTGACCCTCAGGAAAGGGAAGGGAGGGGCGAAAATGCTCGTCCTTTCCTTCTTCTTTTTAAAGTTACTATTTAGAAAGTTCGAAATTAGAATCAATATGCCATATATAATCTGACCTACCGTGTATCACGATGTACTTTGGAAGGTTCCGAAAAATCGACTCTTCCTTTCCTAAAAGTTAACTCAGAAATGCACTTTCCTATAAAAGTCCTCTATGAATCCTTCAGATAAAATCCCTACAAACGAAAGAAATTTAACCGTCGAAATACAATAAATAGTGTGTAGGCTATGCGAAAGAATCACACAATGCGCAGAGTAGCCTATGACTCTGTCTTCGAACACCGTAGAGCCTAACTATGCTATATATGACCCTGTTTGGACGACTTAAATACCTCTGAAGGCCCTGCTTGTGCCTTCTTAGGTATTTTACGACTAACGAACATGCTCTTTGTATATAAACTTATATATATGCACGGCGGCTTGCATAGATGTACATGTTAATGTACATATATACGAAGATATTATATAGATATATCCACTATATCTATATAGCCTCTCTCTCTCTTCAAGCAGCGGCTAGAACACGTATATTTATGCAGTTTACGATTTCATTATAGGCCTATGGGGTTTGGCATTTTGCCAATGTTTCTGCTGCCACTGCTGCTGCTGCTGCTGCTGCTGCTGCTGCTGCTGCTCAGTGGCGGCGCTACGCCAGGGCATGGCAGGGCAAATGCCCTGGTGAAAAAGCCTTTGCCCTGGCTGTTGCCCTGGTCGTTGCCCTGCCAGAAATATTACCATGGGAGAATTTGTTCTGGCATATTGCTTTTTACTGTTCACGTCCGTCGGCTCTCCGGCAGGGCAAAAGTTCTTGCAGGGCAAAATTCTGGCAGGGCAAAAGTTCATGAAGAGAAAAAATCGGTCAGGGTAATTTTCTGGCAGGGCAGAAGTTCTGGAAGGGCACAAATTCTGGCAGGGTAAAGACCGTAAAATTTTGGCAGGGCAAAAGTTCTGACAGAGAAAAATTCTGGCAGGGCAAAAATTCTGGTGGGGCAAAAGTTCTTGCATGGAAAAATTCTTTTGCTGTTTATCCACATTGCCGTATGCAACTAACAGCATAGGCCCAGCTGTCGCTTTATTGTTTTTCAAATGAAGCGTAATCGTTTGCGTAGACAATAGACCTATATACCTGACTCCGTTACTTTATTTGCTGAACGCTTTGCTTTCGAAATGCTACAGGTTTTGCAATGCTTCACTAAGTCACAGAGATTGGTCTACAGGTTGGGCCATAAAATGACACTAAAAAAGTTTGCCCATAATCTTGGCAAGAGGTAGCCTATAGTAATTTACAGGCTTAAAGACAATTCACATGATGGCCAGATTTCATTAAAATATTCAGACAGAACAAAGGTTATAGGCTATTACTTTTAGTGAGAACACTCCCTATTATATGACGATTCAAACAAATGACTCAGCAAAAAGGAACATAAAACGAATTTATTAAGTAACATCTCAAATAATAATTTTTATGTCAAATAAAGGCAAACATTACCTAAATTTTTTGCTTCTGGCCAAGATATTGGCAAAACACTTTGGAGGGGTGGGTCTTTTTATGGCTCACCCTAGCTGTATAAGGTTTCTAAGATTTGCTTTTCAAAATGTCAAAGTGTTCGGTTTTATAGCTTCGCTCATTTGATCCTCTGACCGGCCAACCCTAATAGTGTAGGGTGGGTGATTTATGGAATGCACAGTAGCGCAAAATTATAGGCCTATGTAGGCCCGTACTACCGAGAACGCGACTCGCCCTCTGCCCTGGTTACTTGTGTGACTGCCCTGGCTATGCCCTGGCTGCAAAAAGTGTCTGGCGCCGCCACTGCTGCTGCTGCTGCTGCTGCTGCTGCTGCTGCTGCTGCTGCTGCTTCTTTTGTAGAACGCCTGCTGCTGTCGAATGCTAAACAGCCGCGCGTGTGAGAGACTGGTGTGTGGCGAGTGGCGACGAATTACAGACCTGTCTTCGTTCCATATAATAACATCTTCGTTTTATTCTAACCGACAAACTACAGTATATGATCACAATTCACAAATCAAATCAAATCAAATTTATCGGTCCAGCAATGTACAAGTTATATATGACCGCATAATATATTATATATATATAGGCCTAATAGCAATTATATATATAGGCCTATATATAATAGCAAGCCTCATACATGGTTCATTCTGTTGTGAAGCAGGGCTGTTTTTAAGGAATTTTTAGAACTGAACAACTCTTTCTTTCCTTTCCAATCTTCCTTGGTAAATTACTTCCAATCGGACCTTTTTGGCTGGTTTTAACTGTACAGAAGTGAGTATACTACAGCACAAATCCATTTAGAACCGCACATTTTGTGTACAACTGCGCGTTAAAAAAACCATGTTGTGAAATAAGAATTGTTTTTAAATAAATCGAGGTAGGCCTATATGTGAGCCATTAAATTTATCAAGTAAGAAGATAATGCAGATAATATTGCATTGGGATATTGGGAGCAACAGACCCACCAAAGGGACAAATTCCCGCTAAGAGGGGGGGTCTGTATATGTTATTTATTCTTTGCTCTTACAGCAGTAACCTTTGCCATATGACCCACCGCCTTGCTTAGGTATATATAACCGGAAACAATAATTATTGAGAAACTACATTTCTCTGTCAACACTTTTCTTTCTCCATTCAGCAGCGCTTCAATAAGCTTACAATCGATTTTCATTTCTCCGTTGACACTTAGTACGACATCAATTTAATGTAATATAATGTAATGTAAATCTTCGAGAATTTCTCAGCGCCCACAAAACCACATTAGGGAGACCAGCTTGTTCACCGGCGCTATGAAGATTTGTCATCCCAGAATTCAATGTTATCTCCATTTTTTCAATTATAAACGTTTACCCAGGTAAAAAAAAAATCGCATGCCACACCTTTCGCGGAAATACTCGCGGCAGTAGCGTTTGCTAACGTACCGTAGTCCGTAGAAGACCTACAATCTGTTATTAATTTCGTAAACTCCACGAGATAGTATGACTGCATTATAAAGCGTTAGAAACCTTGTTTTCTTGGTCTCATATCCCGAGGTTGGGAAAATGAAGGTGCTAACACTCCATGCTCATGGCTGACTTAAGGAAAATAATGCTTTGCTGTTGCGGTAGAAAGAATAGTTTAGCCTATATGGAAGTTTGTGTTTGTAATCGAAATCATTAAATCGGATTTAACCAATTTTGATTTTATTAGATTTGATCAGATGTAATTATAGCATCGCAATAACACAATGTTTGTTTGTTTGTATGTGCACTTGTTATAGCGCCTCTTCAAGCCAGTGGCGGCGCTACGCCAGGGCATGGCAGGGCAAATGCCCTGGTGAAAAAGCCTTTGCCCTGGCTGTTGCCCTGGTCGTTGCCCTGCCAGAAATATTACCATGGGAGAATTTGTTCTGGCATATTGCTTTTTACTGTTCACGTCCGTCGGCTCTCCGGCAGGGCAAAAGTTCTTGCAGGGCAAAATTCTGGCAGGGCAAAAGTTCATGAAGAGAAAAAATCGGTCAGGGTAATTTTCTGGCAGGGCAGAAGTTCTGGAAGGGCACAAATTCTGGCAGGGTAAAGACCGTAAAATTTTGGCAGGGCAAAAGTTCTGACAGAGAAAAATTCTGGCAGGGCAAAAATTCTGGTGGGGCAAAAGTTCTTGCATGGAAAAATTCTTTTGCTGTTTATCCACATTGCCGTATGCAACTAACAGCATAGGCCCAGCTGTCGCTTTATTGTTTTTCAAATGAAGCGTAATCGTTTGCGTAGACAATAGACCTATATACCTGACTCCGTTACTTTATTTGCTGAACGCTTTGCTTTCGAAATGCTACAGGTTTTGCAATGCTTCACTAAGTCACAGAGATTGGTCTACAGGTTGGGCCATAAAATGACACTAAAAAAGTTTGCCCATAATCTTGGCAAGAGGTAGCCTATAGTAATTTACAGGCTTAAAGACAATTCACATGATGGCCAGATTTCATTAAAATATTCAGACAGAACAAAGGTTATAGGCTATTACTTTTAGTGAGAACACTCCCTATTATATGACGATTCAAACAAATGACTCAGCAAAAAGGAACATAAAACGAATTTATTAAGTAACATCTCAAATAATAATTTTTATGTCAAATAAAGGCAAACATTACCTAAATTTTTTGCTTCTGGCCAAGATATTGGCAAAACACTTTGGAGGGGTGGGTCTTTTTATGGCTCACCCTAGCTGTATAAGGTTTCTAAGATTTGCTTTTCAAAATGTCAAAGTGTTCGGTTTTATAGCTTCGCTCATTTGATCCTCTGACCGGCCAACCCTAATAGTGTAGGGTGGGTGATTTATGGAATGCACAGTAGCGCAAAATTATAGGCCTATGTAGGCCCGTACTACCGAGAACGCGACTCGCCCTCTGCCCTGGTTACTTGTGTGACTGCCCTGGCTATGCCCTGGCTGCAAAAAGTGTCTGGCGCCGCCACTGCTTCAAGCGTTCTCTACTCAGAGGCGCTCCCGAATGCAGAGCGGACACTGCATCAGAGTTTCACGCCGAAGCGCTGAGCAATTGTCAGTGAAGGACTTGCCCAAGGTCCTTACGCGGCGAGGTGGATTCGAACCTCGAACCTTCCGGCTTCTAGGCAACGACGCCACCACTGCACCACCGCGCCCCATGTTGCATAGGATAATGCAGTGGCGTAGCCAGGAATTTTTCATACGGGGGGTTTGGCTTTTTTTGCCTGGCCGGATTCCCTTTCTGAAACCAACCCAACAGAATGACAGTAAATAAAAAGGGCATTAAGTAACAAAGGGAATAAAGTAAGAAAAACGATTGTTACTACAAGCAATTGTTTTGTTTTTTTCTTATTTAAGTGGATAAATAACCTTTAAAAAACTTTTTCCAGGGCCAATGGGGGGTTTAACCCCGAAACCCCCCTTGTCAACGGCACTGATTGGCTATACCGTTGTTGTAAAGTTTTTCGTTTCCCTCTTATTAGCCGAGTATAATAGAGTAGACGTTTGCGTTATAATAACTTAATAATCCAACACATTCTGTGTAGGACGGCTGTGTTGCCGTTGTCAAGAGATGTCCTTCATTTCGGTTCTATTGCTATTATACAGATGTCCTTGGTTCAGCGTGTACTCAGAAAAGGCCGCGTTTGGAGGTCATGACCTTTCTTCTGAACCCAATTATCCCCGTTTGAAACAGCAAACATCCTTCCACCAGAGAATATAATTTATGGAGTCCCTGAGACTCGTTTAATTCTTCAGCGACCGACGACAGAAGTTACGCCCATAGTAAAATCAGACTTTGGCCTCTGTCTGCTTTGCTCTCTGTCTGTGTCTGTCTTACTGTCTGTCTGTCTGTATATCTGTCTGCATGTCTGTGCGTATGTCTAACTGTCTATCTGTCTGTCTGTCTGTCTGTCTGTCTGTCTGTCTTTCTGCCTGTCTATATATCTGTCTGTATGTCTGTGCGTATGTCTAACTGTCTATCTGTCTGTCTGTCTTTCTGTCTGTCTGTATATCTGTCTGTATGTCTGTGCGTATGTCTAACTGTCTATCTGTCTGTCTGTCTGTCTTTCTGTCTGTCTGTCTGTCTGTTTATCTGTCTGCTTGTCTGTATGTCTGTTTCGAAAGCAATTCATTTCTTCCCTATCTCCTATCTCCTTCCCACTCTGCCTCTTCATCTCGCACTTTATTTCCGTATCTTTATCTCTGCCTTTGTCTCTCTGCCTCTGTCTCTCTTTATGCTTCTGTCACTCTGCCTCCGTCTCTCTGCCTCCGTCTCTCTGCTTCTGTTACTCTGCCTCTGTCTATCTCTGCCTCTGTCACTCTGCCTCCGTCTCTCTGCGTCTGTCTCTGTATGCCTATGTCTTTCTTAGACTCTGTCTCTCTGTCTCTGTCTCTGTCTCTGTATCTGTCTCTGTCTTTCTCTCTGCGTGCGTGTCTCTCTTACTGTCTGTCTCTCTCTCTCTTTATCTTTATCTTTTTCTTTCTTTCTCTGTCTCTATCTCTCTCTGCCTCTGCCTTCCTGTCCCGCTCTGTCCCTAATCCGTGTCCCCTTGCTTGTCGCCACTCCTTCTCTCACGGCGTCCTTTCATTGAACTATCTGCCATCCATCCAAACCAAGGAAGCTTTCTCCAATCGACGACCTCCTCCACAATATTATTATAACAACTCATTCACACACAACTCAACCTATGGACCCAAAACTAAATCAGAAACGTAAGACCTGCCATCAGCTTCCAACATCCCAACACGTGTAGACCAGATGCACAGCTCTACTCAAGTCTATACGGAACAGCAATGAATATTTTGAATGCGACTTTCTTTGTTATCCTTTCTGCTTTCTTTGGCGTTGTCTCAGTTTTTTTTTTACCTTCGAAGACTTCGATCTGAATTCGTGGGAACAGACGAACTGTTGTTGCATTGCGGCAATATACAGACAGATGTCAACTGCGGGAAAGTTGGGTGTAGAAACGTTTTTCCACGCCCAAGAGTTGTGGTCATCAGTCGAAAGCCACAGGTGCGGGGCAGGGTTGTACTCTAGGGTGTACGCAGGCATACAGCGTATACTCACAATAGTCAAGGTGGGAGACCACGAAGAAGTGGACAAGCGACACTGCAGCCATAGGTGCAATCACGTCCTAAAAGTTGGGGGACCAAATGAATCACGTCCTAAAAGTTGGGGGGACCAAATGAATCACGTCCTAAAAGTTGGGGGAACCATAATAATAAAGTTAGAGGACCACTCAAAAGTTGGGGGGGACGCGTCCCGTGGGTCCCATGGGTAGTTGCGCCTATGACTGCAGCATATAGGGACAGGGAGTGGGACGCCACTCTGAGCTGGTGCAGCTGGTAATTGCAATCTCGGTAGAGTAGATGGATGCTACCGTTGCTACATTTGAAGGTGGGTCCTTTGTCCAGAGTGAGGTCGAGGTCGTGGACGAAAGGTGAGAAGGCAAGTCTATGAGAAGGCAAGTCTATGGAACTCCAGTTTGAACACTTGCATGTCAACTTTTGTGAGTTTTGTCTAGTTGTTGGCGAGTGCCAATGCAAGACCAGATAAACTGGGTCTTCGATAATAATAATTAATTAATCTTTCGTTTATTCAAAAAACCGTTTGACAGACCGCAACCGGTTACAGTTACGCAGTGGTCTTAATTAACATAGATCTTAATTACTAACAGAGCAGACGGCCTGCAAAAGGCTGCAATTGCAACACATAGCCTACATGTAGATTAAGCTGCAGTCGGTTGGAAGACATCCAGTCCTCCAAGGTCTTCACATGGCCGGGCACAAACATGAAGACCTTGTTCGTGTTTCTCATCATCATTGTTCCGATCATCGTAATGAGCTCGATTAGAGTTATATTATGCAGACCGGAGCTCACAGTTGTACCGAGAACGCAAGTTAATTTGTTTTGATGCTTATTATCATGGAAGCAACCGTTCACTTCTACGTACCGTAATTCGGTGCCCTGTTGTTAGTCGGTGTCCTTGTAATGTCATTATAAATGAATTAAACACCGCTACGGTACTGTGGATATACCAATGGCCTTTGAGTATCAAATGAACCTGTGCGTAATTGAGTAGTAGTAGTAGTGGTAGTAGTAGTAGTAGTAGTAGTAGTAGTAGTAGTAGTAGTAGTAGTAGTAGTAGTAGTAGTAGTAGTAGTAGTAGTAGTAGTAGCAGTAGCAGTAGCAGTAGCAGTAGCAGTAGCAGTAGCAGTTGCAGTAGCAGTAGCAGTAGCAGCAGCAGCAGCAGCAGCAGTAGTAGTAGCAGTAGCAGCAGCAGCAGCAGCAGCAGTAATAGCAGTAATAGCAGTAATAACAGCAGCAGCAGTATATAGTACTAACCATTATATAAAGTTTTATATAAAAATAAAAAATTGCTCATCATGCAAACAAAAAACATCCTTGTTTACACTAACTGTTGTAAATAACCTCTGGTTTTCTATGAAACTCATTTGGACACAGTTAAGCCTATATTACACGCGTTTAAAACAACAATCCTGCTGGTTCTAGCTGCTTTATAAACGAAGATTAGATTTGCGAGTATTTGAGAATACAATAGACCTAAACAATACAGGCCTGCGCATTGTTGTGGCCTGTGTTCTCTTAATTATGTTAATAGCTTTTTTAATGGAGGAAATCGTAGTAGCTCTTTTAGCAGGACATAACATCGCTTGGAATATTAGGCTACATATTAGGCTACATGTATTATAGAAGAGCAATGGGCTACTGACAAATGATTGAAATGACTGAGGTAATTCGCTCGTACCATCGCCACATAATGCTAGCTGGCGTTAGGACTCACTTAGGAGCTGACGAAGATGGCGAAGATCAGTGGAGGCGCCAGAGGGTAGGGTGATAAGCCCCCTAAAAAGGACATGTAAAAATTAGATATTTTTCACGATAAACCTCCTAAAATGAGATTTCGACCAAATTAATGAATAAAAAAAGGTCGTCAGAATTTTTTGTCGGCTGAAAATGGAACATTTCCGTGAGATTTGGATCGAATGACCAAAAAGGTCGTCACAATTTTTGGCGGCTGAAAATGGAACATTTAAATTTCCTACGCGAGGATGCAGCCCCACCTCCAATTGCAATCCTGGCTCCACCACCGGCGAAGAAAATGTCTATAGATAACAACCTATAGCATCGACGGTGGATACGATTTTGCGCTAGATGGAATAATAAGAGGGACAGATGTTCGTTTTGTAATCGTAATGTGATCTCGAGATTTCTACAGCGACCCAATAAGCGAAGTCGCGGGAACCAGTTTATTCACAGGCGCTTAATCAAAATAAAATCTATAGGCAGAGAGTCAAGATCCCGAGAGTCAGACAGGCAGACGGACGGCTAGAAGATGGGGTTGTTCAGAGTTGAAAGGGCGAGGGAGGTGAGGAGAAGAGGAAGGATAAGATTTGCGAAAAAGCACTGTTTTCAGTTTTAAGTTAATGACCTGCGGACAGATTGCAAGATATAAATAATCATAATTAGGCTACATGTATAGCCTATTGTCGATATAGCGGCAAAACCGAACCGTCGCGGTAAAATTTTTAGTAGGAGCTTGAAAAATGCGAGGCAGGGGTTATTTTAAGGAATTTTCCCAACTGCACATAAATTACGTATTTTGAGACTGGACATAAGAAAGTCCTTGACCAGGGATTTGTCCCCCAAAGCGGAAGCAGCTTTTGGTGAGCGCTCGTTAATAATCTGGTGCTTTGCGCTTGGCCTTCGACTGGAGCTTGAGATGTTTGATTATTAAGATTTTCCGACTTTATAAAAATTCATATTAAAGATCAAAATCAATTGTTATGACAATGTTTGACTCAAAGTTCATCATGGCAAAATCTCCAAATAAATTAACGAATGAAATCAGCTAGACGTTCTTAGACGTTTAGACTTTTCAATATTCTTAAGCAGCTATAGAGATCCCCTAAAGATCCCTTATATTACAGATCCTCTGTTGTTGCTGGAATTGAAAATAGTTCAGAAAGATTGTTAAGTATAATAATGTTAAATGGTCCTATGTTCCTGGACACTTCCAAAGTTTCGCTAGTAGGCCTACATGTACATGTATGTATAAGGGTACGTCTAAATGTTGCTTTTCTGCTCTGAAACCCTGGTCATTAAGATCAGCATGATATTGTTTTGCTAAAGCTAAAGCTAGCAGACAAGATGAGATATTTCCCCAAAGAAATAAAATCTTTGAGCTAATTTCAAATTTTGTAAAAAAAAATAACCCACCATCTGCAAAATACGATGTAAGACCGATAAATATCATTAGCAAACCTCCCAAATGGTCATTATTGATCGATAGGCCTATACTGACCCCCACATCAACACGAATATGTACTGTTTAGGCTAATAGAAGTTTTAACCAGGAGCCGCGTCGCCGATCTACATGTAAATGATATTTTACCACACCATGACTTGGCTTAGGGTACGATTGTTGGAAATTTTATATGCTACAAGCTCTGCCATGGTGTCATTCATCCATGAGAACCAGAATGTGCGTGTGTGTGTGAACATAGCCGCAGACTTGGTCCTGGGTTTGTGGAAACGAACGAGAGACCAAAGAACAATTATTTCCAATGCACGAGCACCTACATGTATAGCTGGGTAGAAGTTTTGGAAGGTGATGTACCAATCCCATTTTCAATTTTTTTTAAATTTCCATCCTGCACTGGTGGTATTCTAAGTTGTAATTTAGCGAGGTTGCTCATTATTTCAGTGCTGATAGTCATGGTTTAGGAGTTTAACAAGTGTCCCGTCCCATTGTTTAAATATTTTTGCAACATTATAATGGTTTCGCAACTTAAATCCCGAAAGCCAGTCCTCAGCAACAGCAGCAGCAGCAGGAGGCATAGCACACCATTAAAAGGAAGTTGATATTAAAGTTAGTGGCATGTTGGTAAATGCAACAAGTTCACTTGCTTCCAAAATAACCCATTACACATGACACCGACCATCAGCAAATAGTCAGCAATTGATTTTGGTTATCTAAATAACAAAATTTGTGACTTTGACAGTCCAAGACTAGCACCACTATCAGTGACTTCTTTTCTTATACCGATCATTGCTTCCTTACTAACAGAACCGCAATCAGTTTTCGCTAACAATTTCTCATCATCGTGGATAGTTTAGAAAATAAAAATAGACCAAAAAGGTCAATTGATTAGAGCATGTAACGTGGCTTAATTATTCAATCAGTGTACCAATTTATAGAATGCATATAGCCTGTAATATTTTAATACAATGTTCTCTAACTGCGACGGGCAGGCCAACAATAAAAGCGGCTTATTGAAATAAATGTATGGGTTGGTTGCAACATGTTGCAACCATGCCCGAAAAAAATGTTGCAACCAACCCCGAAGCAATGACTGGACAGTGTTATTGAACAAAATTTCGACGGCGTTGATTATAAATAAAATGGCTAAATGCATTTTCAAGCTTAATTACTTGTCCAACTTATAAAACCAAGCCGAAAAATATTTCTTCAAAACATTCGGTTATATAACGAAAAAACAAAAAAAATTACTTTGGATTGCCAAAAATGAATTTTTTCCGGTAGTCTTTATCAATTGCCTCCTAAGAAATTAGGATACATTGGCCTAAAATGTATTTTTTACAAAATAGTTTGCTTAATTTTGAGTTGCTATTATGTACCGGCGAAATATCGATGGTGTTGCAACCAGCACATGTTGCAACCAGCCCCGGTCTCCCCTACGTCCCTTTCTGCTTCAGCTTGTCAGAGCAAGCGGCAAAAGCAGGAGAAAGTAGACTACGATGGCCAAGAAATTGTCATAACCTCGGCCTTTACAACTTTATCAGGATATCAACCTACAGCAGGCCTTGAATCTGCATCTGCCCATACATTTAGCCTACAGTGCTGCCTAAGTACTGTAAATTCTTCTGTCTGAAGCCTATATAGATGTGTGATTTTTAGCAGAACCTTGTCTTCGATTACATCACCCATTTTCCGCGCTCTTACTTCATGCACACGGGTGACCTATATATACGCCGTATCGGTCTAATGCTTGACTTGAAAACTACATGTAATCACAATATCTATTCTATGGTTCCCGCCGAATTTCAACAGGCCTGCTCTTTTCCTGAACATAAATATCACCCAAATAAACCGCCTCAAAGATGTTCACTTCGGGCTATTACTATCATGTTTGTGTCCAACTTTTTACCACTAACTTATCGTCGGTTCACGCAACAAGGCAAAAAGTAACTGCACAAGATCTGATTTTCAACTGCACAAATCTCTTTTCCAACTACACACTTTGTGTCCAGCTGCACGTTAAAATAACCTCTGATGCGAGGCAAGCAGTATTAAGAACGTTGGTATTTTTCATGGAGGTTTTTAACTGTAAATTTCTAGTTTTCACTTTGTGCAGAATTACTATTATCCAGTGTTTAATCTAGACGTCTCTGGGGGGGAAAGTTCCCCCCCAGGATTGACATTTCCCCCCCAGAAAAATTTGACGAAATGATATTGGTTTTTAGTTACTGTTTCATCATAGTTTCACATGAAGTGTTATAATATATCGTGATATTATTTATTATCATATGATTATAATGACATTATTTTACTACCATAATATATGATAATATCATGTTAAGATGACACCTTAAAATGCAGCCATTGCAATGTGGAAATTCAAAAAGTTTCTAAGAAGTCACAGTGACCCATTAGAAAATTTTCTACTGGGTCACTGAAAAAGTACAGCTATTTTGTTAAGACGACACCTTAAAATGTTGCCATTGCAATGTGGAAAATCAAAAAGTTTCTAATGGGTCACTGAAACAGTACAGCTATTTTGTTAAGATGACACCTTAAAATGCTGCCATTGCAATGTGGAAATTCAAAAATTTTCTAGTGGGTCATTCAAAAAGTACAGCTATTTTGTTAAGATGACCCCTTAAAATGCTGCCATTGCAATGTGGAAATCCAAAAATTTTCTAGTGGGTCATTCAAAAAGTACAGCTATTTTGTTAAGACGACACCTTAAAATGCTGCCATTGCAATGTGAACATTCAGAAAGTTTCTAATGGGTCACTGAAAAGTACAGCTATTTTGTTAAGACGACACCTTAAAATGCTGCCATTGCAATGTGGAAATTCAAAAATTTTCTGATGGGTCACTGAAACAGTACAGCTATTTTGTTAAGATGACACCTTAAAATGCTGCCATTGCAATGTGGAAATTCAAAAAGTTTCTAATGGGTCACTGAAAAAGTACAGCTATTTTGTTAAGACGACACCTTAAAATGTTGCCATTGCAATGTAGAAATTAAAAAAGTTTCTGATGGGGAGGGACGCATCCCCTCCCCCTCCCAGTCTCAGTGCTACGCGCATCACGAGCGTGCTTCGGACGTTCAAAAGTCTCCCCCACCCAGAAACCCCAATTGCCCCCCCCCCCCCCAGAGGAGGGGGACTAGATTAAACACTGACTATTATCAGCCTAGGGTCCCATTAAGGAAATTTGCTAGAAACCAAAATTTAGCAGCTAAAATAAGTGTCAATTTTCTAGCCCGGAGCAAGTGCCCCCATGCCCCTATGGGTAAAAACTGTGTACGCATGTGTGGGCACCTATACCTCTTAAAACATTCCTCTTCGTTGTATTCTTGATTTGACATCGTCTCCATTCACATTATAGCCTAAATGTCACGAAGAAACCAGAGTTTCATATTTCAATTATGTAATGCTGCTGCTGTGCCTTAGACTATATTACCGTAACCTTATACCACATGCATCACAATCATTTTCTGCGTAAGTCCTGTATCACAGCATAACAACATGACGCAATGAAATACATCCTCACATCATCATAATTTATGCATCCACATAACACCTCATATGAATATGGTAGACGCATGATGACACGAAACACCTCAAGAGAAAGAGACAGAAGCATAGACAGACAGACAGACAGATACAGACATACAGACCGACACGAAGACACAGACACTGAGTGAGTCAGTGGGTGGGCGGGTTTGGGTCAGTGTTTGGGAGAGTGGGATGGGGCGTTTGGGTAGATGAGTGAGTGGGTGATTGAGCAACGTCAGGATAAAATGTTTTAAGATTCCATTTCGGGTGGAGAGGGTTAACATTATTGACATAATGGTCGCAAAATGTACAAAAGCTCGGAAGAAGTGTTTAAAAGTTCAGAAATAGCATTTTGAGAAGTTGTTTGAACCTGTAAACCCTAAATGCGTCAAGTGAGTGAGTGAGTGTGTGTGAGTGAGTGTGTGTGAGTGAGTGTGTGAGTGAGTGTGAGTGAGTAAGTGAGTGGGTGGGTGAGTGAGTGAGTGAGTGAGTGGGTGGGCAGGTGGGTGGGTTGGTGAGTGAGTTGGTGAGTGAGTGAGTGAGTGAGTGTGAGTGAGTGTGTGAGTGTGTGAGTGAGTGGGTGAGTGAGTGAGTGAGTGGGTGAGTGAGCAGGTGGGTGGGTGGGTGAGTGAGTGAGTTGGTGAGTGAGTGAGTGAATGAGTGAGTGAGTGAGTGGGTGGGTGAGTGAGTGAGTGGGTGGGTGGATGGGTGAGTGAGTGAGTGGGTGAGTGAGTGGGTGAGTGAGTGTGTGTGAGTGAGTGTGTGAGTGTGAGTGAGTGAGTGAGTGAGTGAGTGTGAGTGAGTGTATGAGTGTGTGAGTGAGTGGGTGAGTGAGTGAGTGAGTGGGTGAGTGGGTGAGTGAGCAGGTGGGTGGGTGGGTGAGTGAGTGAGTTGGTGAGTGAGTGAGTGAATGAGTGAGTGAGTGAGTGAGTGGGTGGGTGAGTGAGTGAGTGGGTGGGTGGATGGGTGAGTGAGTGAGTGGGTGAGTGAGTGAGTGGGTGAGTGAGTGTGTGTGAGTGAGTGTGTGAGTGTGAGTGAGTGAGTGAATGAGTGAGTGAGTGAGTGTGTGAGTGGGAGTGAGTGAGTGAGTGTGTGAGTGAGTGTGTGAGTGAGTGTGTGAGTGTGAGTGAGTGAGTGAGTGAGTGAGTGAGTGAGTGGGTGGGTGAGTGAGTGGGTGGGTGGATGGGTGAGTGAGTGAGTGAGTGGGTGAGTGAGTGAGTGGGTGAGTGAGTGTGTGTGAGTGAGTGTGTGAGTGTGAGTGAGTGAGTGAATGAGTGAGTGAGTGAGTGAGTGTGTGAGTGTGAGTGAGTGAGTGTGTGAGTGAGTGTGTGAGTGAGTGTCTGAGTGAGTGAGTGAGTGAGTGGGTGAGTGAGTGTGTGTGAGTGAGTGTGTGAGTGTGAGTGAGTGAGTGGGTGAGTGAGTGTGTGAGTGAGAGTGAGTGAGTGAGTGGGTGAGTGAGTGAGTTGGTGAGTGAGTGAGTGAGTGAGTGGGTGAGTGAGTGAGTGGGTGAGTGAGTGTGTGTGAGTGAGTGTGTGAGTGAGTGAGTGAGTGAGTGTGTGTGAGTGAGTGTGTGAGTGTGAGTGAGTGAATGAGTGAGTGAGTGAGTGAGTGAGTGTGTGAGTGTGAGTGAGTGAGTGAGTGTGTGAGTGAGCGTGAGTGAGCGTGAGTGAGTGTGAGTGAGCGAGCGAGTGATTGAGTGTGTGAGTAAGCGTGAGTGAGCGTGAGTGAGTGTGAGTGAGCGAGCGAGTGAGAGTGGTTGATTGAGCGTGAGTGAGAGTGAGTGAGTGGGTGAGTGAGTGAGTGAGTGTGCGAGTGAGTGAATGAGTGAGATGCTAAAGAGCGTCTATATAGAAGAATCGATTAAACCTGCCGATTGCATTCTTAACTAACCGCATGGGCCTACTCATCGAGAGCCTACTATTGTTTCGTTTGGCATGGACTTTGTGTTCCAAAAAGGAGGCTATAGTCGGGAAACGGAATTGGAAAGATCTAGAGGGAGGACCGAGTTGCGGGATGATACCCTTCGCACTTTGAACCCCACCTGGAGCTGTCGGCCTGGCGTAGAGGTCACGACCCTCAACAGTTCGTAAAAGTCTTCGGCCTTGCAATGTTCCAAGGGCTCAGGTCTATACATTAGCCTTATAGTCTATATCTAGATCTCGACGAATGTTCACATGGCAGTCTTAGCGCAATTCAGATGTCGACGCAGGCATTGGGTGTATACAATACATACATGGGTGACGTCTGTGGGTAACATAAACCCCTGCTGGGGTAGTTTATCTTCGACTGGGCCAAAGGAACTGGGCCAGGACTCGTGCCGGTGACTGCCATCATCGGTCGATGAACTATAGTTATAATCTGCGTCTGGTGATATGGGTAATTAAGGAATGCCTTGCAAAAGCCGTTATAGCTTCTGTCTGGAATAGAATTCATTTGGAAAACTACTCCACCAGACGAACGCTACGGTGGCTGTTAGAGGCAGCACTGTATCCCAGGTCCTCCTCCGGACCTCCCCCACCTTGCCCAGGTGTATAATAAATATACATATACATATATATATTCCTTGGAGGAACTGAGAGACGCGACGGAAGATCGTAACCTAATACGTGGAGAAGGTTGACCATGTCGGTCGCTAGGGTTCAAATAACAAGGTGACAAGGTGACACATAAAAATTACATATATATATATATATATATATATATATATACACCGTGAGGCATAAAAAAAGGAAGCCCCTGGAAAATTCGCTACCGTATCATTTTAACAATATTCAAACAATGTCAATGAAATTCAGGAAAGTTATAGATAAATAGCAGGCGATGTAAAAATTTACAGTTTGTACTCAAACTGTCCGCCTTTAGCTTCCACGCATTGTCGAAATAATAATTTTTCTAGGGGCTTCCTTTTTATGCCTCACGGTGTATATATATATATAGGCCTATATATGGCTAACCAGGGACGCCCGACGTCTGCAACTCCGCCACCGCTCGTTGTTTTTGGCACTGCCAGTCCCAAGCCTGAATAAAGGAGGAGGGCGACGCGAATCATTTTTGATATGAAACATTAAATTAAGGTCGTGAAACAGCAACATGCAAGTAGGCTATATGACGTCCGACCCTTATAGGCTCCTCCCACGTGCCTTAGCACCTAGAGCACCGAATAACGTCTTAATTGATCTCTAAGCTAAGTACACCGGACTTGACCGGAGACCCAATTTTTACGTCGGCCTTAGCCTACAATTCTGAATCCGCCCTTGCTACAGCTAAGTTTAATGACCGGCGGGTGTTTGGGGTTGGGTTGCATCACTTGCGTGGGTTGTTGTTGATATAGGACAGCAGGCACCAGAAACAAGACAGAGATATAAGTGTGTGTTTTTATTGTTGTTACTGTTGTTGATGTGCGCCCATGTTCTAGCTAGAGCACTTCCCCACACCTCGGAAATGTGCTTTTGTTGTCATCAAGTTGTTATGATATTAGCCTACTAGGCCTATAGCTGGGGTACGTACCCGACGTTGCCCGAGAACTTTTCGGTTTTCGTCGCACCTCCACCCACACGCCCCCCCCCCCCATCCCTTTGGGGCACCAGTAAATTAAGGTTTTTCACCATTGCCTTCTAGACGTAGGCCTGCTCAGTATCTAGAAGGCAACGGTAAGACGCCCTTTAAACGGTATAGGCATATAGTCGTGTAATAGTTCCTTATATATGTATATGTATTATATTGCCATTTAGCCCACTACTACCATGCACCACTAGGCCTAGTAATTTTTACTACTGCATGCTACTTCATTTTTTTAAACTAGCACTACGTACGGATGGGAGAGGAGCAGACAGAAGGCTACAGTGGATGCTGTTTAGAGTTGAAACGACATGGAAGGTGGAGAGAAGTAGAAGAATCAGGATATGATCTGTGAAAAAGCAATGTTTTCAGTTTTGAGTGAAAGACCTGTGAGAGATAGCGAGAGGTGCAATTCTGGCGAGTTCGTATGATCAGTGGCGGTGACACGGGGGTTAGGGGGGGCTAAGCCCCCACTAGAAAAAAGGCCATCTGGTTTAATTTTACATGTAAAACTGGCGGGTGAAATTTTCCATGCTGGAGATTTCGGCCGACTGACTAAAAAAAAGGTCAGAAATTTTGGCGGACGAAAATTAAAATTTCCTCCGTGAGGATTCAGCCCCCCAAACTTAAATCCTGGCGCCACCACTCGAGCAGTGTGCCTGAGGTGTGGAAAAATAAGTGCCTGGACGCCCATACGTTTCCAAAAGAAGTGCCTGGACGCCCTTGCCTTTTAAGGCTGTGCTGGCCAATAAGTGGCAGGACGGAGTTCATATTTTAAAATAAGTTCATGGACGCCGTCCATGACCGTCCAGCCACACTTTAAGCCCTGCCGCCACTGCACATGATGGTCAGAAATTTGTCTAGTGCTGGCGGAAGTTCAAATGCAGTCATAGTAATGCTTTCTGGATTGTCACTTTAGGAGATGTAGGTTTACCTATAGGCCTAGTTCTCAAATTATCATATGCTCTCCGTTTTTCCATGATCACATTGCCCACTACCAGTGTTCACGGCTTTGATGCTACAATGGGCTGCGTAATTATTAGGCCTATAGATCTTGACCGGCACTTAGTATAAATTAAAACTTGTGCTGGATTACCCATGGTGATTTAAAGAATTATAATGTTGAATGTAATTGATAAACTTCAAGTTGAGATCTCTTGTTTTACGCAACACATTCCATCGTCAAAACAAAAGAGAACATGCTATGTATTGTATAGCATACAATGCGAAGCAACCATACATTCGTCTATTCAAACTATTTCATGCCCAAACTACGTGTTATGATCATGCTGGATTTGAGTTCGGCTTAAATCTGGTAAATTCAAAGCTTAACTTCTTACATGAAATCTTAGAACTGCATTGCAGAACCTGTTTCTATGCTGGTAATATGCAGGGCTGTTTTAAAGGAATTTTTAGAACTGCACAACCCCTTCTTTTCCTTCCCATCCTCCATGGTAAATTACTTCCAATTGGAGAACAAGAACCATTGTTGCTAGTTTTAACTGTACAGAAGTGCTTCTACAACTGCACAAATCCATTTTGAACTGCACATTTTGTGTACAACTGCACGTTAAAAAAGTCCTGGTAATATGTTTTTCAAGTTACTTTAATCTAATATACACCAGTTTTTCAAGAGCCTGGTTACCTTTCTGGCATCTGTTTAGTTTTTGGACTGCTGCTAAAATCCACCGCTAGTTTGCTTGTCACTTTTCTGGCATCTGTTTTCGTTTCTTAATCGACAGTAAAACAGGTCTGTAACTTGCACCGAAGTCTGCTTCAGTTTACTTCTGCCTTTTTAGATAGCCAACAAAAGACTGCATCTGATAACCTCAACCAGTAGACTCCCTTCATCTCCCTTTAACAAGACTGGTCCTGATAAATATCCTGCAAGTTTGCAGTTTCCACTTAGCATCTTCACATCCAGTGCAATATTGAGGCATCAACCCGGTTTCCGACAGGTTAATGCGTAACCAGCACTGCATATATTCTAAGTCTTTTTTCTTTGTTCATGGTTGGGCTGGGAGCGCCTCCGAGTAGTTTCTTAAAGGGGCGCTATATAAATGCTCTGAATGAATGAAATTGAAAAAAAGCATTAAATGAGAACTAGATTTATATGTTAAAAAGATTTTCCAGCAATCAAGCCAAACTTCAACCCCATGCAATTTTTGCATCTATCATGTAACTGATAAATGTGTTCCAGCTTTAAGAATCCGTTCAATATTATTGGCAACGCAGAGTTTGATTCCCAGCCTATCCTCATTGTTTATTAGTTCACTCTTCATGTAAACAATGCCTGCAAGTATCAAAGGCAAGTAGCCTACTGTAATGAACTTTTCTAAATGTGCGTTTATACACAGTCTACCATTTTACCAAATGAGAATTCACCAACAAAATGGCGGTATCTTCGCTAGAAAATTGTCCATACAGAATTTATCCATCTGTTGAACTTGTAATTCATTTTAAACCTCTGGTTTTTTTGTTCATGATTATAAAGTACTTCAGCTCATCATAAAAAGACAACCATCAGCACCCTGGCTTACAAGCACACATTGAATTGTTAAAAAAACGACTATATAAATCAAGGAATCTTAACTTTGTATCCATTTTCTGTTAAACTATCCTCCTAACACTGACATCCTGAATTCAGCACAAATGAATAATATTGCAGCATGGTATGTCAACTTCGGTCAGCACGTTTCACTTGACGATAAGTTTAACGGAGGAAATTTTGACGAGGCATATCGAAATAGGCACCAATCTTCAACTGCTTGTTTTCCTCGTAAAGGTGCTTCAATGACCCAAAGACAGAAGAGTCTGCTGTCCCTGCGGCAGGTAAATAACATTTGGCGACTGAGACATCTGGTACGCTACATCTTCCGAAGCCTCGATCTTTCGCAACTCCACCAGACCTTCACCTGCGTTCGCGAAAGCCGTTGCCAAAAGATCGGCCGCAACGGCATCTCCCTCAGCACGGATGATGGCTGCAAGTTTCAGTTGTTCCTCCTACAAAGACACAAAACTCATTAATGTCCTCCTTTACAATAAACACTAAACGTATTAAGTTCATTCTGTTGTTCAAATCACCACGTAGGGACCCCGAGAAATTCCTTCTTCGCCTACGAGTATCAATCTTGAAGGCGCGCTATAACAAGTGCTTATACATGCATACATTCTCTCGCTACAAATTCACAAAATTTGATAATGTCCTTTAAAAATAAACATAAACAAATTGTCCATTCGTTGCTACTGATGCAATCACAAAAAGCTCTAAATAATGTCCTCTCTATAAGTATACATACAGTCTATTCTAACCTCAAATAGTACCACGTAGCATTTATGAATAGAAACAAATGGTCTTCAGTTACGAATTTCTTAAATAACATGTGTACATGATCAATCCAAATCCACTTATCAAAATAACTCAACTACACAAGTCAAATCAAGAGACAAAACTATAAAAATTACAAGTCAAACACTCAAATAACACTAGTCCAGCCAAGCACAATATTCAATTATTCAGAGTATGAAAACTATGCACAGAAGAATTCAGGAAGACTCTAAAAATCAAAGCCACTCGATGCACTCGGAACAGCTTACCCTCTCGACAAGATATCTTGCTCTCTCGGCATCCTGCTGTGCCACCTGTTTCATCTCTACTGCTTCAGTGAATTCACGTCCAAAAGTCAAATGGGTCTGTCACAAAAGTCAGATAAACAAAAGCTCAAAACAATGAGAATTAAATAGAAACAACATTTTAATCTATATAGGATACAATAATTCTTTAATGCACAGGATAAACAGTTCAAGTTTTTCATACATCAACGATGAGAGTGACCAATGAAGCTATTTAAAGCATCAAATGTAAGAGGACTGATTCAAGTAAACAGCACTTTCTAATGGAATCCGTGTCATACGGGCAATCAACACTAACAGATGGCTGGGTATCTTTGAGACCCCTTCAAAATCACACTCTGTTGGCCCTTTGCTGTGGAATGGCATTCCTGCTATAACTCGCACTCAGATTTTATCTCGAGGCACGACATTGCAGTTGCACTTCGTTCTATGCGTCAAGCATTTTCAAACAACTACATCTGTTCAAATCAGTCAGATAACCAAGAAGGCAGTGCTTGGCAGGTTATATATAAAAAAGGTGAATACTACAAACATACAAGTAATTAATTAATCAGAAACAAACAAATACAAAAAATATATTACATAAAAATCAGAAGCATCATCACAAATAACAATTTGTTTTGTTGTCCAGGCATTGTTAAACTACCCACCAGCGATATGTCGTCAAGAATGAGTCCGAAGTGAGCAGCCCGAGTTGTAAGTTCGTCGTTAACTTGCTGTGACACAATTTCTCTCTGAGTAATGAGCTCACTAGCATCGTACTGAGCCTACAAAGAAAAACCATGGAAATCATCAACCTTAGACGCAATACTTGTCTGCAATTCCACACTAGACAGACCTTTCCTCAGCATAGCAAAAGATAAAGTACGACATTTAAGCAGCTACTATATAGGCCCCCCAGAAATTTGCGCCCTAAAATTGAAAAAATTGCGCAACAAAAACGATAAATTTGCGCGAATTTTGCGCAAGTTAAAAAATGATAATGTTCGTTATTTTTTCATTGAATCAGTGTACCAAAATATCTAACAGTGTTTTTGTCATTTAGTGTAAAGCTTTGTCGTTCTAGAAATTAGACAATCAAGCAAAAAATGCAGTTATAAAGTTCCTATAATCATGAGATTAATGTATTCAGATGATCGCAAATGATTTAATTTTGCAAAATTTACGCTCACCGAAATCTACGCTCATTACAAATATAACTTCAAAATAGTATTATATATGCCTATATTATAATGAATCACCAATTAATTAATTAAGTTAGACAACATGCTGAGTTCTAACCTTCCGTCTTTGTGTGCACGCCTGACGCCTATAGACTAAATGCGTTCGTTTTGTCTTAAGCCGAGACAGCACGCGACACTCCTGTGCGACCGCTTTGAGAAACTTCGTCTAATACATTTTATTGTGTGGCCGTGAAATTCTGGAATTTTTTAAACTTTAAGTTTGTGCATTATTACTAAAAATAACGATCTTTAACTAAAAATTCCTCTATATTTCATCCCATTCGGCGGCCGCCATTTTGATTATCGCACATCGGTCGTCTTTAAGTCAATCAAAGCCCAATTTAGATAAATTAGGAAGATTTTGTCAAAATTTGCGCTAAAATCGCGTGGATTGCGAATTTTTGCGCTGTTGCGCTAAACCTGGATATTTGCGCAAAATTTGCGCTGCGCAAGATCGCGAATTTCTGGGGGCCCTAACTATATTGCCTATTGATGATCTGATAAACACCCTAATCAAAATGAAAAATGCAGAGCCATTAGGAAAGACACAAAATATATCTTAAAATTTTCTGTATTTAAAAAACATAAATTATCTTTATTTGCAGATGATGAACAATTCCATGTGGAAATAAAAAGAAGAATAGCCATGTGAAAACAAAGCATTCTACAAAAGAGGGGAATTCCTCAGAGAAAGAGTGAAAGGAGCCAATAAAGAGCATGGTCAAAACAGTGGTGCAGAGTATAGTCCTGTATGGATCGAAAACATAGGACAGATGATACAAGACTGTAGGTCTTCGAAATGCCGGATTGGCACGGAATGGAAGTCAGCTGGAGGAAGCACAAGACGAATGAAGAAATCTTACTATCAATGGTGGGAGAGAAAAGGTCAATGCTGGGGACAATACGAGAATGGCAGAGAAACTGGATTGGTCACATCATGAGGCGGAGACCGGAGACTCCACATCATCAAAGGAAGAATGGAGGGAAAAAAGACATGAGGCAGACCAAGAATGATGCTACTGGCAGAGGCGGATCCAGGATTTCTGGTTAGGGGGGGCGTAAATACTACCAATTCAATTCCCGTATATATATATATATATATATATATATATATATATATATATATATACACTGTGCCCCATAAAAAAACACACCAAGAAACCCGCCCGACTTTCAGCCGCTCACTGATGGTCTCCGTCGCCGTCTCGAAGCTCGGGTGCACGGAATTGTTCTTCGTGGAACCTGGGGTGAAGGTCAACGGCGAATATTACAGGAATATCCTGTTGATCGAGCAGATGTTGCCAGCGATCAGGAGGATGCCAAGCGACTTATTCATTCTCCAGCAGGACAGCGCCCCAGCACATCGCTCAAAGGACACCATTGCGTTGCTGCGACGTGAAACACCAAGCTTCATTGGACCGGAACTCTGGCCAGCAAACTCACCAGACCTCAATCCCGTTGACTACAGAATTTGGGGTCTAATACAGGAACGCGTCTACCAGACAGCAATACGGGACATCGACGAGTTGAAGGAGCGCCTCATCGTTGTGTGGGCACAGTTGAAGCAGTGTCATTGACAAAGCTATTGAACAGTGGCGGCCAAGGCTGAGAGCCTGCGTTCAAGCGAAGGGACATCACTTCGAACATCTTCTTAAATGAAACATTACTTTTTCTTATTTAACATTAGACTTACATGCGTTTCATGACAAAGTTTTTTGGTGTGTTTTTATATGGGGCACAGTGTATATATATATATATATGAAATTAGATTACGCAAAACTATAATGATCCTTTTTATAGAAAAGGTTATGGAACTTTAAAAAAATATATTGTTTCTTATATAAAACTACTGGTCTCCACTGAAGGTTAACAGTGAAACGATTATAAATCAGTTATCGGTTTTGATCATGCAACCCTTGATCCAAAAAGGAAATAATTAAGTGTCACATGCCAGTGGATTAAGCAGTGTCATTCTCTTTTGGATGCTTTCTGGCGTAGGCATTGATAATGTCATCAATGTCTAACTTGATGTCCTTGTGGACAAACAATAAAATGAGTGCATTAAATCTGTCCTCGTTCATTGTACTTCGGAAACACGACTTCACAAATCGCAGACTAGAATTTGCTCGTTCAACACTGCAAGCCGTGACAGAAGTGAGCAGCAAAATGTGAATTATTGTGGTAATATTTGGATACATAATACGACAGGAGCGGCTGTCAGCGAGGGTGTCCGAAAGGGTGCTTGGTGTGCTGTCAGCGTTTCTCCACATCTGTTGCCAAAGCTTTAACTCTTGATGAAAAGAATCCGGCGAAGGCAGGCCATCATGATAGTAATGAAGTATACCATCAGCAGTGAGTGCGTCGATGTTTGAAACATTAGATGGAATGAGACTTAGGCCTAGACCACGAATTGCTTGTTTTGCAAGATCTCCAAATCGTATGCTAAAATGCTGAAGTAGACTGTCCAGAAATGGAAGATAAATGTTTCGTTTGAAATGTTCATCTGGCGTTGCAGCGGGTGTGTTGCTTCGGTGAATCTGTTTTGAGCATATTCTTGGTGCAGTAATTGGTCCAGCGCCAGCTGTCTCTGCCATTTTAGTAGCTTTCTGGAAAGCATGCTCCCATTCGCTGTCATCCTGTCGGGCATTGTTTAGTGCTGCTCTAACACTCGTCACCATTTCATATCCTTCGATCACGTCTAAAGATGAGCCTTGCAACTTTGCGCTGAGTCCTTTGACGTAGCCAAAGAAATGGCGAACGATATGAAAGCTTACGATAAATGCATGATCCGTAATGCTCTTCAAAAGTCCATTTGCTGCAGGTTTAGGGGGGGCGTACGCCGGCTCCGCCCCCCTCTAAATCCGCGCCTGACTGGATAGGATGACGACAAAGGAAGGCAACATAGGACTGAAGCACAAAATAGAGTTGTTGGACATAGAACCTGCCTGAAGGCAGAGAATAAAACAAGAAGAAAAGATGTAAAGATGCAGATATCTTTTAACAAACGTATGTTCACGTTTCAATGAACTGATTGGCTGACATCTTTCATCTTTGCCCCTTTCAATGAGTGCCATATTTGCCATTTAAAGTTCTCAAAGTCTAGACCTGATAGTCTGGGATTACTAGACAAAGACAACACTTTAAAAAACCTGCAGCAAGACTCAAGGAAAAACTTGAACACAACCAACTGAAAAGAGAACATTGTTTCAAATATTTTTATAGGCCTAAGCAATAACATCAACAATGAGTAGAAGAAGTGACAGAATACATCATGAGCAGAAGAAGTGACAGAATACATCATGAGTAGAAGAAGTTACAGAATACATCATGAGTAGAAGAAGTGACAGAACACATCGTTGCGCTTGTAATTTACGAAAGAAAATGGGACACTAACCACAACGGCTTTCAGGACTTCATTGACAATGGAAGGAAGAACACGCTCGTCGTAGTCACTTCCAAGGTTGGTGTAAATCTGAGGAAGTTTATCCGCCAATGGCCGGAATAAAATACGAAGAGTGATGTTGACATTTTGTAAATCTGTAAAGTAAAATGGAAATCATAAAAGCATTGCCTGACACTAAAAAGGTACAACACAAAATCTTTTGTAATCCAAGTCTTAATATGGATTGCACCTGATGTGGACTTTGGTGAGGGGGACTCAACATCTAAAACAATCTAACCCTTAACAGTTAGTAAATTACCTTGCTCTTCAAACGTGCAATTAAGCATGATCATATGAAACCTTCATTCTAAACCAATTTTTTTAAGTATGTGAAGATCTGATCCAAATATCACAGGGACTAATAATTTATTAGATAACCTTAATTGACAGAAAGAAAAAGATTCATTGTGTACAATAACACAGAAAGTTTCTTTGCACTTACAACAACAACCCAAAAACTCGGATGACAATGTCACCAGAAACCTCACCTTTGCTGCCGGTGACGGTAGGCACGCTACGTGGCTGCGACCGAATATCGAAGATAATTGGCTTCTGAACCCACGGAATAATGAAATGTGTGCCCTCTCCAACCACGGTCTGACGAACACCAGTGAAGCGGTCAAAGATGACCGCCCGATGACCACCATCAACTGCATCAAACATAGGCAAAACCAAACATGAAGGTCCCAACCAGTCTACTCAATGATAAGAACATAAATTTGCTACACAGCTTCTTTAACAATTTAATGATGAGCGCATGTTAAAAGTGACTGGGAAACCAATGCAGGTTGCCGTCCACTTGCTTAATCACACTGTTGCATTGGAATTCAGGAATTCCAAAACAGCTGTAGCTTGTGCATGCTGTATGCTCATTACGTTTTGTACTGGAACTGTAGTATACATCAGTCACACTTTTTTATATAGAAAGTCACTACTTAGTAATTTAACAATTTAATAAGTTTGCCTCATTGCGAAAAATACACAGAGAAAACCGTCACACAGCACATATCTGCTAAACTCTCACAAAGTGACAATGTATACATACATGGAGCATACCCTAAATGCCAACCACAAATCCCAAAAAGCTTAGGCGGGCATAAGTTTCTACTGAAGTAGCACCAGATTGGAGAGCAGGAGAGAAAGAAGACAAGTTTTCTCCAAGTAATTTTAGTCATTTATTCATATACATACACGTTCATATATCCATAAAGAACATGCCCACAGTGACCAAATGCATGCGATATATTGCACAAAGCACCAATAGATCATCGCTTCAAGTGAAATTGAAGTTACATCAGACGCTTAAAATTCAACCGGAAATTATTATTTTATTATTACATAAATTTATTACGCGCGCAAGGTCACACCAAAGTGTGAATCTGAGGCGCGGGAAAGGAACTGAGATGATCAAGCAATGGTTGGTAACAGAGTTGAATCTTAAATTTAGACTTCAAAAGCCAACAAAGAACCAACAGGACAGAGGCGTATTACTATATCCTAGACCGTGGATCAGAAGCAACTCAAAAATCCACAGTAAAAATGGTAATTAATTAATCTTAAGTTACACAATTTCCCGACTCTCCTGCGATTCCTTCACCATTCACAAACAAACAAATTACGGGGTAGTCCGAGTGCTTGGTATACTTCTACCATCAGTTTGCTCTGACATTCCCTCTGGTAGTCTTTCAACTCTCAACACACACACCTTTTCTCTTGGGAATGTATATGACCATTTATATAGCGCCTTAACAAGAATCTCACGAAGGCGAAATGCACACACTGGGAATCTCACGAAGGGAATGCACACACTGGGAGCGCTTCTGAAAGGCTCTTGAAGCTCTTTATAAGTGGTCAGATACAATGTAATACGATACAATACAGTATAACAAATCAAAGTGCAAGCATAATGTACCATTGAATAAGGCCGTGTTTGCGACACCTCCAGCCACTGCTATTCCGAGGCCGATCTTTCCAAGGGTACTGAACAACCTGACAGCCGACATCGTCTCAGCTCGTCAATAATCAACTGAAAATAAATAAACAACATAGTCATAACAATAATTATTAATCAGTAACTTCCTATGTGACCCAAAGGTAAATGGACAATCAGTGAAATTGATCAAGAACATACGCCACGTCAGAACAGATTTTACTTGGACCTTATTTTGACGTTCTCCAATAATTCAAGCATGTAAATCCACCCTTTACAGATAAAATGCCTTGGGTTCAACCCGAATCCCCGAAAACGCTGAAACTACCCAATGCCAGAATTCCCGAATTAAATACATGACATAATAAAACGGTCAGTGTTGCTGATAATGCAGTTCTAATGTATAAAAATCATTAGCTTCCGTGTGTCGCACTTAGAAAATCGATTTCGGGAATCCGGCCGAAATTCGCTTCAAACGGGGATTCGGGTTTCAGGCCGCAGTGCCGCATCCAATGCCTTCCCCAGTGCCAGGAAAGAAAAAGTTGCACACAAAATACAGGATTTGGCTGGAAGTGGTCAAGTTGATATTTATCGGTGCTACACCCTATCCTTTAAAACCATGCTGAAAGTCAAGAAAGGGACGCTCGTTGATAGTATCCATGGGCAGGTAGCAAAATGTGACGACCGCTTTAATGTCAGGCTGACTTATCATCAGCCTGACGAAACACCCACATGTAGCATGCCGCAAACGTACGGTGCATTTTCACAAGGGTACAATTTATCACATGCTTCGCACGTCTAAGGGCGTGTCTGCATTTAACCGACTTTTATTTTTGTTTGAAATACTAACCCTACAAAAATAAGGCGACAAAGAATGGTCCAAAAAGTCAAAGCACGCATTCACTGACCTTGCTACAACTAATGGAAAGGACTTGTTTCTATCAACATTAGTAATGGAACCCTCTTGATAAGCAAGTAAGAAAGTAATGGGAATTCAAATTGAGAACACGAGAAGTCCAAACTTTCAAATCAGTTACTTGTATATTTGTGCATCTTTTCTTTGTTACGAACCATCGACTATTTCAGCTGATTGCTGATTATGTTTGGGGAGTTTCACGTAGGCCTAAGTTATTTTTATACTGCAGCAATATAATATTTTATTATTATTATGTGATAACGAATCGCTTAATTGGCTTTCGAAGACCTGTTGATGTTTATCTAATTATCCTACATCTGAAATCAGATAAATTAAATTTTAAGTCGTTTTAGCTGGGCACTCATGTCTGAGATGATGCACATAGAAGATTATTATATATGATAATAAAATAATTAAAAACAGATCTGTGGGTTGCTTAAACGGTACATTGAGGGACTAGCTCCACCATCTCTTTGAGAACTCTGTTGTTCCACCTTTGGAGTTCAGCGCCGGTCCACCATTCGATCGGCGAACCAAGCTGAGCTTCTGATTTCCCCGCACACGGACTGTTATTTGACAGCATCGTTCATTCTGTCGCTGGTCCTACAACCTGGAATGGTCTCCCTGTTACACTGCGCTTAATTCCCAAAGGTCACTCGAGCCGCTCTGTTCCTTAAGAACCTAAAAACTGTCTTATTTAGCGTGGTTGGGCCAGGAGCGCTTCTGAGTAGCCTACCTTGAAGAGGCGCTATATAAATTTATGAAAAAAGATCATTAGCAATATAATTGGGAAATGTGGATTACAAACTGTCCACATGCTTTGTGGGATACTATTGGCACCGTGTATTGCAGGCTGTCTGTTCTGTTAGTAGACAAGATTTGTCTTCTGTAATTTGCGTTCTTGTGAATAATAATATTATTGTTTAAATGTACACTGTAACCGGTTACGGTCTGACAATTAGATTGTTTCAATAAAAAAATTATTATTATAAAATAAATTTAATGTGATAGAACAAGATTAAGAATACAGGTCGAAGAAGAGTACGTAGGCCTACTGCTAAAAATATTTATTGAGTGTATTGTGCATACCACCAAGCTCTTACATGGTGATTCAATTGACAACTATGACTGGACAGATGAAAAACAGGAGCATCTGAGTCAACAAGCAAATCCTACTTTTAAATTTCATATTTCTTGATGATTCCCTTTACTTGCAATGCACGAGGCTAGGTCTACTACTAACCACATCTACCGACACATAGCATTGTAATGTTCCACACTGCATTCATTTAACCAAATTTCACTCAAGTATTTTAAAATCTATTCAAGGAAACTACTCAGCGGTGCTACCGACTTCAGCCAGTCAAAAGGAAAGTGTTCAGCAGCTTATAGAGTGATGAGAGTAACCAAGGAAAAGATGCAGCAAAGACCAATATTAGATGTGATCCCATTTACTTTGCCTTTAACTTTACAACAGAACGGACTAGACAAGTCTCTTGCCTAGTCGATCTTGCTGCAAGAGCGACCCTTGTCAGGTTTGACAACTCACAATTTGTTCCATTGTCTCCTTATGCTGCATAGCATGACACTCCAAACAACACATTTGAATACCACACAAAAATGCTGTGGGCCATCCAAAAATGATGCCACGCAATATTGGATCACACATCGTCACAAATGTGTGACCCCCCTAGATGCATGACATCATTTATGGACGGTCCCTCTACATGACTACCTAACAGATTGAAAAAGATGTCTTACGGAAAAACAGAAATTTCCTGAAGGAATTAAATGCACGGCATTCCAGCTAAAACAAATATTTCCGTTCACATGATTTATTAAAAAAACAGTCAACCCCGATTCATGACTCAAAGATACTGGTATGTGTGAAAATGTAAACATTAAAGCATCCTGGACAGATACACCATAAACGTCATTCACCACCAGATATATACAAGAAATCTGACCAGATCCATGAACTTAGCATAAAATACTGCAACACTATCAGTGGCTAGCGCAGGAGTATTCACGAAAGATTAACCGGATGCGATGACTTAGGTTCCTACCCGCTACGTTGCCGAACATGGGGAAATTAGCGGCTGGAGTTGATGCTAGGCTGCTTCGTGCTGTAATGCTAAATGTCAATCACATCCTCAGAAGTCTTTTTCTATCTCTAGCAAAATCACTTGTAAATTATACCCTAGACCGTATCCATTCGTTCTAAAAGTAAAGGATGTTAAAAACTTCATTCAGTGTCCTCGTTGCCTGCCATAAATGACATGGTTAAGTTGGTTATGCTCACGTTCATTTTTGTTATATTTAATGTGCCACAACACGATACAGCTGTGTGCGATGTGCCACCAGGATTTCTCTGGTTTTTCTTTTAAATAAACAAAGATTCTAACTAAGTGAAACATCTTAACCAGCAGATTGTGACCAACACTCATAACACGTATGATTCCAGGCAGTCAACAAGCGAAACACTTGGAAAGAGATCCATGGACCTATATTTGCCTAAATGTTTTACTCAATCCCACAGCACTACTGAGGAAGAGCCACAAGCGTGTTCTGTCCTTGCGGCAAATAAATAACATTCGGTGACTGAGACAACTGGTAGGCTATATCTTCCGACGCCTCAATCTTCCGCAACTCCACCAGACCTTCGCCGGCTTCGCTGAATACCTTTGCCAGTAGACCGGCAGCAACGGAATCTCCCTCGGCGCGGATGATGGCCGCAAGTTTCAGCTGCTCTTCCTACAAACAAAGGAAATATAAACAGATTAAAGGTAAAACCAAAGTTCTTGACATTCTACTCAGACATGGGGTGACACTCGTTTACTGTTCATTCGGCTAACATTGTATTGGGGCGCTTGTTAGGGAATCAAAAGGTCGGGTTCCAATAGCCGCCAGGGCAGAAACTTCTGTTCCACCTGCACCCCCCTCAGTGGACTCACCTCTCACGAGTACACTGACTGCACACTGTTGGTGAGAAGAGGAGACAGCAAAGGAGAGGACTGATCACCTCTCCATATGCCAATGCTAAAGAAATGAAGTTGTTAAATTTCGTACTCATGTCTGCCTGCTAGCTTAAGAGACTACTTTTCTAAGTCCTCTTCTGGACATGTAGCTAGTGCCTAGTGCAGATAACTTAGTATCCCAAATGATGCTTGTCTGAAAGTGAAAACAAAAAGACAAAAACACAGGGCTTTTTTAGCGTGCAGTTGTACACAAAATGTGCAGTTCTAAATGGATTTGTGCAGTTGCAGAAGCACTTCTGAACAGTTAAAACTAGCAAAACCAGGTCATTGTCCTCCAATTGGGAGTGATTTACCATGGAGGATGGGAAGGAAAAGAAGGGGTTGTGCAGTTCTAAAAATTCCCTAAAAAAGCCCTGCAAAAACAAAAGACTAATAAACAGACTCTGAATAAAAGGGGGGCATTGCAATAAATATACAACATTCCTAAAGTTGCCAAGAAACTAAAAAGATAAAATAGACAATGTAATCCTGCAGATTGATCAATAGAAAAATCTGCAACAGTTCTGAAACAATTTTAATCAGACCAAAGTTAAATTCTTACCTTCTCAACCAGGAATCTAGCTTTCTCTGCATCCTGTTGAGACACTTGCTTCCTTTCAACAGCTCGTTTGAAATCCTCTCCAAATGACAAATCAGTCTGTCAGAAAAAAATAAGGAAGATAAGATAATTTAGGAAACCTGTCTTCAATCAACTTTCAGGCCTGTGTTTCAAAGAATAAATCTAACATTCCGTTGCACATCATAACAATCTTTGTAATGAGCCCATTCAAAATGGGTCATCAAATTATGTGACATTCTTTATCAATTAGCATTAAAGAGAAGCAATCAGATCTCTTTCATGGCTAAATGTTGTCTTTTGAAAACTGTGTCAGGTTAATAGTCTTCCAAGCTGCTGACATTAAAGTAGCAGCCCTTTGGTGCCGTCTGATTGTCATCAAGAAAAAAGGACCATTAATAAAACATCATCATAATTTATTACAGTAGCTTCGAGGAACAGTGAATTTATCTTTTTCTAGATCTTTCAAGACACAAAAAAATTCTAAATGTGTGAAATATCCATGAAACAAAGCACTGGCACCGTTTCAATTGCTATGGCCTTTAAACATTTTTATGTAAACAGTGACAAGAACTGCTGGCACCGATTGGAACGTCAGCAACTTATGAAATTACATCAAATGCATGGGTTTTAATTCGTAGAGCCTGGATCTGTAATCAAGTGATCGTGGTTCACACCAGCAACCTCCACATAGTAATGTGTGACCCGTATTTGTCTGGTCCCTCTGATGCAGCAAAACTAACACAGCACACACACAATAACTGCAAGCTTAGACCACCTGGGTAAAATGAGAGCCTTTGCTCTCATTGACCTTGCACTTTGGAACCAGTTTCCTCCTTCAACGCGTTCCTCCTTATTAACTGGTGGGTCAAGCGCCTCTTTTCGCTGTCCCAAGACCACTTTTTTTTCTCTTGGTCCAACACACTGGGAGCACCTCTGATCGGTGTGCACTGTCAGAGGGCAGAGAGGCGCCATATAAATTTCTAGATACAATAACACTATAGCTGCAAGTAAACAACATCAGAACTATAATCACAGCTTGTTTATTGTTTCACTGAGCAGTCAGTTTTCAATTGAACAGCACATGGAGAGATATAGGTGACATTGTTTGAATCTACCTACAATTGCAATATCGTCAAGAAGTATTCCAAACTGGGCGGCTCGAGTGGTCAGCTCATCGTTTACATTTTGCGACACCATTTCCCTCTGAGTGATGAGCTCACTCGCGTCGTACTGGGCCTAAAAATGCAACAGTCAAAAACCCGCAAACAACTCAGTAAAAAAGTTCAAAAGTGTCGTAAATCTTTTGAAACATGATTCTAGAATTAAATTTCAAATAAAAAAACTTTCATAATGAAAATTTTCTGTATGGTCTACTTACACAACGATACATATATAAAATTCTAGATATATAAAACTACGGATATATAAAACTACGGATATATAAAACTACGGATATATAAAATTTAAGATACAGAAAATTTACGGCAAGTAGGTTACTAGTATTAGCCAGGCAACATCCAAGGATGGACTTAGAAGGAGTTTCTATAAAAAATTTGTGCATACAGTGCTTATAACCTGCAAATTCAATCAATCAATCAGAATTTATATAGTGCCACTTCAAGGCAGGGGCAGATACAGGGGGCCAATCCGGCTATGGCACCCCATTTAAAACGTGCATGGGACGTGGCCCCCATTTGGCTTCAACAAGCTTTACATATCAATGCAGCGGTAAGGCGAGAGAGAAAAAGTATAGCATATTTCCAAGAGATTAAGACTAGACGACTAAAAAAAGTCATCAGCTTTTTGGCGAATAAAATGGTATATTTTTCCCCGAGATTTTCACCAAAGAACTAAAAAATAGGTCGTCAGTTTTTTGGGTCAATTAAAGGAGAAATGCCAAGAATTTTGGCCCCCCTTCAAAAATTTCTGTATCCGCCCCTGCTTCAAGGTACCTACTCAGAGGCGCTCCCGGCGTAGAATGCATACATGAAAGTTAGAAAGTAATCCAACTAACTTTCTGTGATGTATCATAAAATATTCAGTCAGAAAACAGAAAATCTGTTTAATTTTAAACAGCACAGTCGCACTAAAAACAGAAAATAATTTTATAATGCTAGGTAACTAAATTAAGAAACTAACCACGACAGACTTAAGGACTTCATTGACAATAGAGTCAAGAACACGCTGGTCGTAATCCATGCCAAGATTGGTGTAAATCTGAGGCAGCTTTTCTGCCAGTGGCCTGTATAGAATACGAATGGCCACTTTGATATTCTGTAAATCTAAATAAACAACACATCACCAAAATATCTAAATATTAATTGCTACATGGAGAAAATGGAAAATCACAGTTGGAGCTCTTTTGACTTTAACAGCATTCTGTATTATTTTTAAAACTAAGTTTTTTTTAGCAAAATCAACAAACAGCAACACAAGAGGATAGTTTCTTCACATAGGAACTCACTGAAATTTAAGCCAAAATAAGACAAGTTAGAACAAAGAAAAAAGTTCAAATGCAGCTAAACTTCTACGGTGACAGAATCCCAAAGCCCCCATAGGATTGACGTGCTTTGTAGACCACTATTAGCACCCTTGTATAGCAGGCAATCTATTCAGTTAGAAGTTAAGATTTGTGATTAGTTATCCTGTGAATTGTTTCAACTGCATAACTGTACACTGTACCCGGTTGCGATCTGTCAACCGGATTGGATAATGAAAGAAATTATTATCATTGTATAAACTGTTTCAAACACTCTAGAGCAGCGGTTCCCAACCCGTGGCCCGCGGGCCAAAAGTGGCCCGCCTGGCCTACAAAAATGGCCCGCAGCATCTCAATGAATTAAGAAAAATATATGTAAAAATTGACAATTTGGGCATGATAGAATATATAATTTTTTTCTATTACTAATTATTTCATTTAGACGTTAATAAATCGCATCAAACGTTCTTTTTGCTTGAATTATATTAATTTTATATGCCTTTAGTTAATTAAATTTTAGCCTTGTGGCCCCCTAATGTCCTTCAACTAAGAAAAAGTGGCCCTCATGTCCTCAAACTTAGAAAAAGTGGCCCGAGAGTCAAAAAAGGTTGGGAACCACAGCTCTAGAGGCTAAATAATAACTTGATATGCCTGTGTCACGAAATAGAGTATCCCCCGTATTAATTGTATCCCCCAAAATTAAAAAAGTCGAAAAAACCGCTTCCGCGTGTAGTTTTTTTTGCAAATTAATTTTTATCTGCTTTGTTTTGAACAGTGACACTAACAGGTATGTTTATTCCGACTAGATCATTTTTTTGCCCTGTTTTTAGAGCACTTAAAACATTTAAAACACTTAAGAACACTCAGTGTCACTAAATAAATTCGAGTTGCCTTTATCTGAGCATTGCCTAGGACACTTAAAACAATTAGAGTCACTCTAAATTTTGATTACAGCATAAATATTTTTATTATGCGCATTTTTCAAAAAAGAGAATAGAATGGTTTATCCCCCCGGATAGTATAGACCGGTTAATTCCATCCGGGGGGATAGATTAATTCATCCCCCCGGATAGCTTTCAGGGGGGATACTTCGTTTCAAGACACCTGCACTAAGTATCTCTTACCTTTGCTACCAGTTACTGTTGGCACGCTGTGTGGTCGAGATCGAATATCAAAGATGATTGGTCGTTGAACCCATGGAATAAAGAAATGTGTGCCCTCGCCAACGACTTTCTGACTGACGCCAAAGAAACGGTCAAATATGATTGCTCTGTGACCACCATCGACTAAATCATTTCAATAAACAAACATGCCTGTGATTTTAGAAATAACAGTGCATATAATTAATTAAGCAAAATTTCTATATGTTTTGAAGAGTTCTCTTTTCTGCCACATTAATATTAATGCACTTAAGTGCAAGCCAACTGATTTCAAAGGAAATTTTAAACTTAATATTATTTTTTTAAATAACAAAACAAATTGCTGTAAATTGTAACGACCCACAAAAGTGTCTAAAACTTTAATTTCCAAAATAGTTTCTACATAAAACAAGGCACGTCTTTTGCTGATACTGTATTTTCAACAAAAGACCAATAAATCATACCGTTGTACAATGCAGTGTTTGCAACTCCACCGGCAATTGCAATGCCAAGGCCAATCTTCCCCACTGTGTTGAACAATCTAGCTGCTGACGCCATTATCTCAGGTAAGGAACTAACTGAAAACGACCAAGCATTCACACTGAAGCACAAGATTTAATACAATATATCACAATATATAACTCCCCCCAGGTCTATTCTTATCTTATCTTATCTGACCATTTATAAAGCGCTTCTTGCAGCAAGAGCCTTTCAGAAGCGCTCCCAGTGCGTTTAACTCCGAGAAAAAAGACAAGTTTTTAGACGAGAGAAAGACAAGGACACACTACCAGAGAGGATGGCAGAGCGAACTGATGGAGGAAGCCCATTCCATAGGGAGGGACCAATGCAGGCAAATGATCTGGATTGATCTGTATTCGATTGTAGATGTACACGTTTTCCTAAACGCCGACTTATGGTCTCGACGCTGTTCATATAATGTCTCCACCAGGACTTACTTCAAGTCTTTCAACCACAGCAGAGATTAATGGGCAACTAAGTTCAATAAATCGGACGCAAAACGTTCGGTTTTCAGCATGAAATTAATGATAATTCGTAGATTTTAGCGCATAAATTATGACAAGGTATCTTTCTGGGATGATGACATTCTGATGAAATCTAACATAAAATTTGCATAAACTGCAACACAAAAGCTGGTCAGCTTTTATAAATAAATAAATAAAGTATACGGCAACTCCTTTACAGCTGCTACCAAGTCAAAATTAGAGATTAAATGTACGTTCTGTAAACGAATGAAACGAGGATAACGTCCATACATACTCAAGGTTGCAATGCACGCTTCACCCTCGTTGCCTTGCGTAGTTTAAGTAAACCGGAAATGGCTTGGTTCGGTAAACACAGTTGTAGCTCCGCCCATAGATATCTAATTAGAAATAATTAACGCAGTATGCACAGTCTATGGTCGACCTATAATGCTTGCTTCAATTATTGTTAAGATACCATAACAATCACAGCAGAGCCTTCTATTACTGTAATAGAAGGCTCTGAATCACAGTATAGACACAGAATAGATACGCTTTATCTATTCTGTGGTATAGATAACAAACAGTATCTGCACTGTGCTAGGTCAGAACTACTTAATTACATATTATTTAAAGGATAGGGGGAGGTCAGTTGCTCAATTGAGTTTAATCAGTGGCGTAGGCAAGCGGGGGGGGGGGTTTCGGGGGTTAAAACCCCCATTGGCTCCGGAAAAAGGTTTTTTTAACGTTATTTTTCCGTTTAAGTAAAAAAAAGCAAAAAAAAAGGGTTTCCGGCCATAAACCCCCCCATGAAAAATTCCTGGCTACGCCACTGAGTTTAATATTAGCTTATCCGCAACTGCATCTAGAACCTTCACCTCATCAGCATCTCGAATATGGAACAATCTTCCCTCTGCCATCAGAAACTCCACATCGCTGACAACAGTTACTTTCAAGAAGCATCTAAAGACTGAACTATTTACACAGGCCCTTCTTGACTGACTTCCTCTGCTCCAAGTGCTTCTGAATCGTTGCTACGGTTTTTTAATCGATTGCTTACGAACCCATGGCACTTATATCTCTATATTAGAGATATTAATCTATATTAATCTCATATTATTATTATTATTTAGAGAGCACTGGTCAATAAACTGAGTAGTCATTATGCCGGTCTGGGTTCAAGTCTAACTCAGAGCAAAAATTTATTTGAATTTTCTGTCAGCTGCCAGTGGCAGACTTGTATCTGTAATCATTCTGCGGTCTGTCAGATTGAATGTTAATAAGCGAAGATTATTATTGAAAGAATAAATTAAGAACTATAAGTGTACAAGAAATGAAAACTGGGTTAGAGGTTGTAAAAAGGCATGCATGCTCAGCTAATGCAAATATTATAGGAACAGTCAATTCATTATGTACAAGAGTCAAACTGTGCTCTATAGTTGAATGCTCCAGAGTTTACTTTTCCATCACAAAATAAATGAAATTAGGAGTGTTATTAAGCATTTCATTCATTCATCCATTCATTCGGACACTTATGGAGTGCCACTTAAATGTATTTCAGACATGCAAAAGCCGCAGCATTCTTGACACAAATTTAATATTAATCAAGAACTGCAATAAGCCAATTCTATATCCATTTATAAACTATTTTTCATTGCTACTTTCACAAAACTATAGCATACACATGTAAGTGTTTAAAATTACATGAATTAACAGTGTGACCTACAAAAACCCATCATTATTCAGGGTAGCTTAATATTGGATTGAATGGGGATAGGCAGTAACAAACTAATACATTTCTTTGCAGGTCAAAAGCTGAACCAAGTGATAAAAACACATTGCCAAACTTAACTTCTGTGTGATGTAATGTAAAATTTTGACTTGTCAAATACATTCAAAAGATTACAAAAAGAAGTCGGCTCAATTCAGAACAATAAGCTCACAAATTTCAGTACAATATAACCTGTGATAATGCACAATAACATGTCGTTTACTTCTGAATTCAATAATGTCACAAGAAGTACAAAGCGCGACAAGCATTCAGCCATCCAAGTCTCAATCTATAACAGAGAAAACTCTCACTGCAGCAGAATACAGGGCACTATAGACGAGCATTAACAGGGAAACCCATTGGGTTGCAATTAACAGCAGCTAATCCATTGGTCATTTATGAATGAGGAATGCATGTCCGTAACTGGGAGAACACTACGCCATTGCTGGTAGATCCACGATGCCTTTCATGGCATTGACAACGTTAGAAATTTCCTTCTCGAGACTCAAGATGTGACCTGTAAAAGAACAAAAGCTTGCTTCAGTTATTTAGGAAATGTCCAATTGAGCAAATGAATCGGACTGCAAATATAGTTAACGGCATCCGAAACAGTCTAAAAATGGATCATGAAAATCTGCTAACAAACGCAACTCTGAAAATTTCATTCGAACGGTCATGTAATACAAAATATAACAGTCAACTTATATAACGTCAACTTAGTGTTGCCCTGGACTACCTGTGATAGCTCTGTTGATCAATGGGTATCCAAGACCACCACCCCTCTGTTCCACAAAGAAAAGGGTGCGATTGGTTCCATTTGCATAAACTGCAACTATGCAGAATCAAACCCTTTCCATTGTGGACCCAGTGGCCTGGAATAGGCTCCCACAGAAGCTACGTCTGCTTCCTGGTGTTCTTACTGAAGCATTTTTTATTCTACTCCAAACTGTGCCTTTTTAACCACACTATAGTTGGGAGCACTTCTGAGCAGTCGTCCTTGAAGAGGTGCTATAGAAATTCCTGATTGAAAAACAGTCATCTTTAGAGAGTCCAACATACTGCTGCACATTTAAAGTTTCATCTGACAAACAAGAAAATGTTCAGCTGTTTCTATATCAACATGGCCTTCACAATTGCCAGAACTGTTAAGACTTCAGTATGAAAAAGACAAAGCGACTCGCCTGTATTAGCTTTACGATCAGCGATCACCGTTACAGCAAGCGGCATTTTGTTGAAGCAGACCATCTGCAACGAAAAATGAAATCAAAAGTCTAAGACAAACAAAATAAAATCAACACACTGGAATTGTTTGGCTCACAAAATCCCACAGCCCAGACAGAAATTCTGTTCAGCACGTTAACCATAAGCTGCATCACTCACCCGGTCACTCTTAGTTCATGTTTGCCATTAAACTCCTCATAAATGAGTGATAAATACAGCAGAATCATCTAACCAGATTTCCATGTTTGTTGAAATAGCGATCTGTTCAAATTTTATTACCAAGTAGTGTACAATACATCAGTTAGTATTGCATAGGCTTCACACAATTTTCCATGCACACTGATTCGTGTAAGTCAAGTAAAAACAAGTACCGGTATGGCTTCATATAAATACTCTCAGGCTAACACCGGTAATCGATCCTATCAATGTTTCTACACAGATATGCACCACGGAAAGTGAACGCGGTAAGTTTTAGCCCATCGTCCAACTCCTTTTCTTTGTGCATATCTCTATTTTCCTCCCTCACCAAGGGCAAAACTAACAACTGGTTCCTCCTCATTGATCTCCAATTCTTTAATTGGGTTTCATTTCAATCAATCAATCATAATTTATACAGCGCCCCTTCAAGGTACCTACTCAGAGGCGCTCCCGGCCGAGATCAAGCGAAAAAGATAGTCTTCAACATTTGCTAGGGTATTCATGCTTTTTTTTGTTTTTCTATGAGAGGTATTACATAAACATACAGATGCTATACAAATGCAAATACACCATCATAAGTAAATCACGGATATGTCTTCATTATATCTATATTTCTTCACGTCTACTTGATAGCACATAATGAAGTGAATGCAGCCACTGAGTACCGACAGATTCCAGCACCAAACTACAAACATGATGCCCTTCTCAAATCCTAGACTTTCTCAATTTATCTGAAAGTCTGCAGACACTATGATACAATTCTTCCACTGCTTGCACTCCAACAGTGCCAGTCCCAAGCCAGTAAAAATGAGGAGAGCTACACTAATGATCTTAGCTATCACACAGGATCGTTAACCCATTAGTGCCCAAAGTGGTAATACCCAACAAATTAAGTTGTAGTTTCAGTACTCTCATCAACTTGGTGCAGTAACATGGCAGAGAACTTATTTATTGATTCCTGCTACAATATGAGTACTTTCCATACTGTCCGTTATAACGGACGTCGGGCACTAGCCCAGTGCTTAGGTTACCATTGCAGAATCAAGCATCCTTCTTATTTCATACAATATTTGGTGAATGTTTTTGATGATTTGCATTATCTATTTACTTTATGAGCTAATTATCTCCATTTATCTAATGCCAAGTGCAGGGCACCAGCTTATTTACGAGCGTTTCATGCATTGTGATAGTACTTGTGGCTCCCAGGATAAAGGTTTCCATCACTTTCTCATGACCTGGAATGGCAGTTTGTGTTTCCTAGTGCATTCCAATTATTGTTACCATCGCATTGTGCATCAGGTTTAAAGTACTGCAGCAGCACGTTGACCTTGGATGGATGGTACGCCAAGTACTTGAGTACTGGATGGTACGCCACGACACGTGTGTACACTTACAGTCTTACAGCTATCTGTTGCCTGAAGAAAACTGCTGGTGCCTTAGTAAACTTTGCAAGAGATACCAAGCTATGTCAAACAGATAGACTGATTGGACATCACAATTTCCGTTGCCAGATTCATATCATATAACATGCATCGCGCCGATCTTACTTACCAAAACAACCCATGCCTTGATTGTAGAGCAGGAACATGAAAGTTTGAAAAACAGGCTATCTTCTGGCTGTGTGACTATCCCAAAAGTTCATGCACTGGAAACTATACATTTGTAGGACTACTGGGGTTTATATCCCATACAGGGTAGGCGCATTTTGAACCAGGTGCAAAACAGAGGAAATCAGAAATGAGTCAAAGCCTACGTCGGGAGGGGATGGTCGGCCTGGGAGAGGAAGGACAGGGATTGAGTCTGGTCCCCTTGCTGGGGGTGGGGGAGGTAGAAGCCTCTTACAACACAGCGGTCATGCCAGCATATCATCAGTATAGAGTATTAGTGAGGCATGATACTAGTTCTTTGCGCCTGGCTGCTATGGGTTTCAAGGTAAATTTGACCTGTGCATAACAGTGTACAGGTTCCTCAAGTAGGCCTACATACACCGCCGTACCAAAATTCATGTAAGAAGTGCAAAAGTCGTATCAAAGATAGTGAGTCAGTCTGAATAAATGTTAGGCTGATGCTTGCTTCATATTACAAGTAATGCATTGACGGAGGCAATTGTTGAAACAATGATGCTTGAAGACTTGCTGTAGGAAACGTCATCTCTGGGCTAGTGCCCGACGTCCGTTATAACGGACGCTCATGTTGCAATCGAAATTTCCTTAGGAAAACTTGCGGTAATTGGGATAATATTTTGTCAGCATGTTGACCCATATGGCTACTACAAACAACATTTTCACTTTCTTTAAATTCCTCCTTGTTCAATACCAAACAGAAATATAATAACTAGTGGTAGCGAGGATTTTCGACATGCTGCAGTAGACACATTAGCACAAGCAATAAAATATTTCCAATCCACATAATCCGGCAATCACAATAGTGGAATCTATAGCCTATTGACCCACCAATTTGAAAAAATAGTGATGACCATATTATGCAGTTGACTCTTATTTTGGCAACGGGTTTTCTAAGCGTCCGTTATAACGGACGCTGGGCACTAATGGGTTAAACAGAAACTACTTCTACACTACGATGCCAATACCTTGTGGCAGAAGTAGCAAATGGTGAGGCCAACGTTTTACAACAATACCTGATGACTGGTGAAGAACACGGTGACATTCTGCGTTTGTCCAAGGCCGAGTTTACTGGCCTGTTCGAAAGTTAGAGCAGCGCTTGACAAGACACGTGGCTTGGCAGCATCGGGAGGCAACTTATCGTCTTTAACTAACCAAACAGCATCAAGAAATCACAAGCCATCAACCTCAAAATTTATCCTAAATTCAGCTTATTACTATTATTTAAACAAATTTAATATGTAACATATGCAATACAATTGTAACTGCATAATGCTGTCCTTACAACATGCAGAAGTGCACATTACAACTAGGCCACAATTAAGGGCCATAAGCAGGTTGGAAAAGGTAAGCTGCCATTATAGAGTGAAAGACAGTCTTGCGAAAAGAGTTGCAAACATGGGAAGCTAAAAGAGAGCCAGATGAAGGGAAGGGTAACAGCAGATGCTTACTGAAGAGAGGAGTGGCCTTTAACAGAGTTGCAGGGTGTGTACAATGTCACACATAAATGCAACTTCAAGGCATAGTCAGTCAGTTGTCAGGTTAAGAGCATTTGATACTCAGATGGTTGAAAGCCAAGGTGTTTCTTGAAGGTAGAAACAGACATGAGCATTTAAAGAAACATTAATGGTCTGTTTCATTCCCTGGAAGCAGGTAATATGGAATGTAAAAGTAGGTAATATGGAATGTAAAAGTTCAATTGCATGCTGACCAAATGGTCCCTGCTGTATGCAACAAAATAAGTACGGAACTACTAATATTGAACCAATTAAGAACGCACTGTATGCCAGCTGACTGAAGCTGATGCCTAGCATACAGGTTGCATAAAAAAAATTGTATGCATAAAATTAAAGACGAGGACGTCCAAATTGGCCTAATCTGTTTGCATATCAAAGTCAGAAAAGGCACGGCCAGTATATGCATACCCAGCATCACAGGAATGCCTTCTCGATCAGTAACTGCTATTGCGAGAACCCCATCAACCCTGAAAGAATTAAACAACAGAATGACTTTATAGACACGGCAGTTCAGTGACAATATTACAATGTTAAGTTTCACATGGATTATAAAATGAGAAAACTTCTTACAACGCCATCATCATATATTATTTATCTAATGTTTAATAACTGAGATAATCACCACCAGGTCAGAGAAGTCAACCATTTTTATTGGTGGACTAGTGGCTATAGTTTCCAGCAAGTGGTGTCCAGGCTGCCGAAGGCAACTGAGCAAAGTCGTCCAGGATCTGGAAGGTGTCTGCTAAGCCCACCCCCCTGAAATTTCTGCAGAGACTAAATCTTCATTTTTTATCATACAAACAGTCAAAGTTGGTCTATAAAATTTTAATCTGGGCCATTACTATCTGTCATAAACATCACAAAACTTTTATTCCTAAATTGTGCAGTCATTAGGCAAGGCTGAGTAAGCTAGAAACACCATTGGTGGGTGGGTTAGCTTGTGAATACCTCTTCACAAGGTGCTGCACAAGTAGGTACACATTTTAGTCAACCTGAACTTCGCATAAGTATATAGAATGACAAATTGGTTACTTTAATTTAAGTTATTTGGAGTCTACTCATATAATTAATGCTTCACTTGCATCTTCATAATTTGGGTGAAGTATTTCTTGACCGGCACATCCTAAAAATAAAAATCAAGCAAGTTGAGTAAGAGGTACGATTTAGAAAAATAGGAATAAGTATAATAAAATCAAGTAAACGCTTGGGTTAGAAGCGGTCTTTGCATAGCTCCCTTCTCGAGCAGAACAGCATTTAGAATGGTCGTTAGCTGTGATAAAGCAATTCTAAATAATAATTTCATTTTGGCTTTGCCAGTTTTTACGTATAGATCCTGGTGCACTACAGATGATAGATTATGTGGGGGGGGGGGCACTGTAGATACATACCGGAACGCTATAGATACTCAGATACCAATACCATTGCCATTATTACGTATAATAAAACAAGCTGTAATTAATATAGGAAAGGTCTGTATATTTCATTGAAGATGATAAAACGATCCAGGCAATATGGAATAATTATGGAATCTGGACGCTTAAGCAAAAGATAACCCAATGCAAATTAAATCCATTTCTAGCGTGTTTAAATAAACAAATGCATTGTATGATGGTGTTAAAGAATGCATTGTATGGTGGTGCTAAAGAAAGTTCATGTGATCAACACTTATAGGCCTACTGTAAAATACTGTCCTAACGACTTGGTTTTAAAATGATGCAACATTATGATTTAAAGATAATATTTAGAAACCTACTTCTGCAGCTGCCATCTTTTACTCTGCGTTATAAATTTCATAAGCCGACAATTAACAAAGTGAAAAGGAACTCTAGATGGAAAAATAGTAAACAACACCACAAATTGGATTGACGATATCACGTGGATTTGACAACTATATCTATGATTTTTATCACATATCCATGTATTATTTCTATGGATTTCTATAGCACGTCTCCAAATGACTTTTCTTTTCTATTCAGATGCGCGTTTAGAGCAAAAACTCCGGTGGAAGATAAATGCCTATAAAAATTGGAAAACTTAAGCTGAAAAAACGACTTTAACCCAGGCGACGGACTAAGATCCATCCATTCGTTCGTCCATCTATCCATCCAAATATTTTTCGTTTCATATTTTTCTGTAGCTTATATCTTCGTCCACGTCCTCACAGTTTTGAACTACCGATCAAGGACGAAATAAATTACATTTGCAACGCGCGCAAGGTCACACCGGAATGTGAATCTGAGGCGCGGATAGTCAGCCGCCAGAGGAAAATACGCTTCTGTATATCCAGTTATGGAAACATTGGAGCCATAACATACGATGTCCATATACGGGTTAAATTATAGACCTAACCCTACATTCCCGATGATAGTATCTTAACTCAAATAATCTCTCGGTTGTTTGAATCGGCGCAGAAAGATAGTGCTGCTATCAGACTAGTCTAGTAAAAGAAAAGCGCTACAGAAATTTATGAAGCGTGCAACATCTCGCTACAGGAGATGTTGATGTGGCAGTTGTTCTAAAGTAAATAATAACAAAAAGCAAACTAAAACGTTACGTTTTTAGTACAGCTATTTTTGCGTCTAGGTTTTTGCACAGCAAAGATCCTCAGTTTGGGCTGCTTTGAAATGGTTGTTTGATATGTTTGAGCCGATGCTTAACGGGTGATTTTGGTGTGTTTTGTTTAAATTGATTAATTATCGTCCACTGTAGAGCGCCACTGCCGGTATTGCATATCGCCTTGGATACAGTTTTAGCTTCAAATATATTTAACAACTTATGGATGGCAATTTTACGATTCGGCTGACGAATTTGTGGACCACTAAAAATACAATATTTGACATAAATAGTCAATTTGATACGTACTCTTGTGTGTGAAAACTGGCTATTCAAATCTAGCCGGCGTGACTTTCATTTTCAGAAGTCAACCCGTTTTAAAAAGATGAAGTATAAAGGCGTTACCGAAAGGATACAAATTTATCCGGTGGTTTCCGTAGCCAGGATAAACAATATAGCCGCCCTAGAGTAGCATAGAGAATAGAGCTACGACATCGAGCAGCCTAATGTTTCCACTGAAGTAACTAAGTAATAGTTCAATATCCAAGGGAACACACAAAACGTTGAGAATATGCAGATACGAGGTGAATGAAAGTTTGAGAGACAATCCAGAACAAGTCACGAGTTGTTCAGCACTGACCTGCATGAATTTACGTAGTGAACCTCCTTTTGACACGGGGACCTGCTTTGGAGCTTTGCAATTTATATTTCTAACATGTACACTTTGATTTAAATTTAATAATAGTTAATTTCTGGCGTTTTTAAATGTTGTGCTTGTTTAACAATTCATTTGACCATTGCTATTACATGTTTACATTTCTTATAAGTTTTTTTCACCCTCAGTACTGCTTTCATGATCTGTTACTTACTTACTTTGATGGACGTAGTATGATGTGTAGTTTTGCAGCACTCAATTCTATTCAATTCTTGGGAAGGCCATGATGTTTATCCTTGCTTGGTTGTCACTGGGCCACCATAAACCTTACCACAATCCAATTTGCCACAATTAGTTCATGTTGTTTGTGTGGGTGTAATTCCATTGTACTAACCAGGCATACATATGCAAGCATGTGAAGTATCAGGTTCTTATTTATTCTTATATTCTTCGTTAACCTGCATGAATCCAGTTTACTTTTTTAGCTTTGCATATGGGCACACACTCAAAGTCTTTATGAAATTGGCTTTATGTTGTTGTAAGGTGTTGCGCTTGCAAATGTGTTTCATTGTATTATGTAATAATTTGCATCGACATGAGCTTGATGGATTGAATAAATGAAAACATGATGGTGATGCTGAAGATGATGATGGTCATGATCATGATGATTATATATTGTGGTTGGTCCAACAACCTGGAATGGACTTCCCTTGACTATGAGACACCTCCCAGGCTGTTCTCAATTTCACAAACTGTTGAGGACTGGGTTTTTTCGCTTGATTTCGGCCGGGAGTGGCTCTGAGTAGGTACCTTGAAGGGGCGCTATATAAATTACGATTGATTGATTGTGTAAAACTTAATGATGAAGCCACATTTCCAAAAAATTATACTTATTTGTATGCATATCATTCACTTGGCATGCATGCACTTTGTGTATTTTGTACTTATAAAGTATACAGTTTGTGTTGTCATGCATGGACTTCACAATCAAATCCAGAACAGGTCCAGAAATTCTAAGGTTGCACTACAGTAACTGATGACAATAAATGAGGGTTCTTGGTCAATAAACTGGACACTTGGTCACAAAATAGGTTCTTGGTCAGTAAGCAGCCTGGTACATAGTCAAGAAATTGGGTTCTTGGTCAATAAATAGGGTACTTGGTCAATAAGCAGTGACTTAGTCAATAAATTGGGTTCTTGGTCAATAAGTAGGGTTCTTGATTAATAAATAAGGGTGCTTTTGGTATATAAATAATGTGCTTCATCAATAAACAGGGTGCTTGATCAATATATAATGGGCTTGTTCAATAAATAAAGTCCTTGGTCAATAAACAGGGTGCTTGGTTTACAAACAGGCTGCTTGGTCGATAAATATGGTGCTTGATCAATAAATAGGGTGCTTGGCCAAAAATTTAGTGCTTAGTAAACAATTAAGGGTGCTTGGTCATTGTCATGCCCTTAATTACCTTTAAAACATCCATTTTCAGCGGCTGAATTTTGTATAGTACATCAGAATTCTATTATGTACTGTTATGTATGAACATTATGCCAGTAGTTTGTTTAAAATTGTTTGCATAATTTGTGTTAGGAAGCGGTAGCCTTCCAAGAGCCATTTCTCTTTGTTTGGGGTTATGGAGCCTTTTGAGCTTTCACTGAACCAAGTCAACTTTGAAGAAGAGGCTTTTGGCGACTCCGACGAGCTCCACTCGTTCAGCAACCTCGTTTCATACGACTCCGACTTCAAGGCCGATCGATCCGAAGGTTTTCCAGTCCGATCAAGACGAATCAAACAATACGGAGGTCAGTGAGACAGAAATCTTGTTTGGTACGCGGGTTCCAACTGGAAAACGTCACCGCTGCATTTGCTGCACACGCATTAGTTTATTTTTAACTTTGGATAACGCCTGTTCTGAGCATACATGCTTGTTTTTTTAAATGGCCTGCTGCTTGAGTTGAGCTTCTTCTGCTCAGAATTGAATTTTGGTGTGGCTTACTTAGTTTACTTAGTACTTAGTCCTTCCCGTGCAGGTCTACACATCGGGCAATGCATCTCCTCCAATCTTGTCCCTGTTCATTGCCAGTGCTTCAGCCTCCTACCAAGACGACTCCAGACATCTCAAGTCATCTTTGATAGTGTCCTGCCAGTTCCTTCGTGGTCTTCCTCTCTTCCTTCTACTTCCAGCATTCCAGGACATCACCTGTTTGGCTCTACGGTCCTCGTCCATACGAACAACATGCCCATCCACATCATTCTTCTCTTTTGAATGATTTTTCCATATCTTCTTGTACCATCTTCTCTCTTGTGCTTTTGTTTGTTATTTTGTCCTGCCACAATACATGTAGAATCCTCCTTGGCCATCTATGGTGTGATGCCTCCAGTCTTTAGTGTGGCTAGAAAAGTTTATTTGCTCAATTCTGCTGTTGCTTTTATATGAGAAAATACCTACAACTGTCAACCATATTGTACAGACTTTGTTTTGGCTGAGTACGATATTTATAAGTTCTTTCTCTGGAGGCTAATATTTCATTTTGGTGTTACTGATGTAGGGCTATGTTGAAAACAATATGGTGATAGTATTGTTTAGATTTTAGATTTGAATATGTGAATTAAATGCCTGACTTTATCGGCGCTCTTCTTGCTGTGGAGGTAATACACAATTTGAATTTCCAATGTTGTCACACCTGCTTTGCTTGAAAGGCTTTGGTCATGCCCCCCTTTGCTTATTGGGCAGAACTGAGAGCATGAACCTCCATCACTCTACCTATTTTGTCTTGATGAAATACAGACTATTACAGAGCTATGATTGCTTTCAACCAACTAATATATCTGTGGTATTTCAGTTTTTCTGACATGCTTATGCTTTAAATATGCTTTTGTTTATCATTATATTTGTACAGCTGCCCAGTTTAATCACTATCTGACCATTTGGATAAATTTTGTGTTATTGCAAAGTAGCAAACTCAAGCTCCATTTGATTCTAACCCTGTACAAATACCAGCAACAGACATTTGATAAACACAGGTTAAAAAGTATATGACATCCTAGCAATAAATTATTTTGCACATCAGGATGTCAGGTGGAGGGGGGATTATGTGGTCATAGGCACCTTAGCAATGGGTGTAGTGAGTGGATTTGGTTAGTGCAGGTCGTGGCACCAGTACTTCAGGGCAATCCCAAAGAGTTGAGTATCAATGTTCTCCTAGAATCGTTCCTGAAGGTGTATTGTTCTTCATAAATTTTTTGGGACAATTGCTGCAAATCGCTAGTTATGTATATATTTTTTTGTGTGTGCCAAGACACTGTAACATATTTAAGTACCTCCGAAAGAGCGTTTCATATAATCGTATATACAGCATCCCACGTTTAAATTTTAAGGCAAAGCTTGCAAATGTATGCTGCATAGAGCCAAAGTCATTGTATATGGAAAGACTGGATCACATCAATTGGTTTTTGAATTGAATCAAGTAATTCATTATTATTATTTAGTTTGGTTCTTATCTATCCCACACAAAAGTTGGTTTTAAATGGATTTCTGCATGGTACATTACTGACTTACTGGTAACTGTACAATGTATATGGATTTGAGCAAGACTCTTTTTCTAGAACTTGTGCATGGGTGAACCATCACTGGTGACTTTTCTGGTTATCTGAACAGTGCTTGCTAATTGTTGACCTAAAGTCTATTATAATATCATTTGGCATTATGTAGGCAGGCATAGAGAATGTCTCTGTACAGGTTCTCTTTAGTGCCGCTAGATATAAATTTCTAATTGCAATTGCATTGTTAACATTTTAATTTTTACTGAATGGCGGTTTGTTTTACAATTGTTATTCGAGTTCATAGTTTGTATGAAAACAGGATTTTAGAGTTTTTTGAAGCGTATTTGCTTAGACTTTAATCACTACGTGAAGCTGTTTTAACATGTCTGTAACATCGTTTATAGTTGCCGACTTGTTTAACATGTCTGTAACATCGTTTATAGTTTTAACTTGTTTAACATGTCTGTAACATCGTTTATAGTTGCAGACTCCTTTCATTTCAGTCAAGTCAATCACATGGCTCGTGTGATGGATGAGTCTAAGATCAATGTCGTGGGTCCCATCCACGTCTCGCCAGTCAGTAAGGTATGCACTCAGAGTTTTACCTACAATCACATGTATTCGAATGCAATGCCAATTATAGCAACACTACATTTACCAGTACTCAGTACTGTATCATGCGGGCAAATAAAGAAGACTGGAAGTCAGACATCATTGCATGGCGTGGTGGTGTAGTGGTTGGTTCGGTGCCTTGGAGCTGGAGAGTTCTAGGTTTGAATTCACCTCAAGCTGTCATGTGGGGACCCTTACCAAGTCCTTCACTGGCATTTGTTCATGCACTTCGGTGTGAAACTTAGATTCAGTGTCCGCGCTGTAGTCGGGAGCGCCTTTGAGTAGCGAGCTTGAATGGGCGCTATAGCATATGTGAGAAATAAATAAAAATGATCATTTGTGACTGTCTGACATGTACAATGTGTTAGCCAGTGCTTAAAGAGTAAAAAAAGAAGTGCCTGGATGCTCCTTAACTTTCCAGCTTGTGCTGCCGAAATGAGTGGCAGGACGGCGTTCAGATTTGAAAATAAATGGATATACCAGACAGCGTCGAGCCTTCTCGGTTGTTGGCCCGTCCACATGGAATGGGCTCCCGCTTGCACTACGCTTACTGCCTCGGAATAATTTGCCTGCTTTCTACCAGTTGCTCAAGACCTATCTTTTTAGCTGTGGCTGGACTGTGAGCGCCTCTGAGTAGGCTTCTTAAAGGGGCGCTATATCAGTTTTCGGAATGAATGAATGAATGAATACGCCTTTCATGCCACACTTTAAGCCTTGGTGTTAGCATGATGGAATATAAGTTAATGTTTGATTGCCGGTTGTAGGGGTCATTGATAGCCGGGGCCAACGCTGAGTTTGATGATGAACTGAATGGTTCGGAAAAATCGAAAGGCGATGCTCTGAAAATATCCGATTCCTTCAAGGCCTTCACCGAAACGGTAGAAGCTCTGGCCTTGCAGAAGTCCGTCATAGGTAAGACCTGTTGATTACAATGTAATTATTTACATCGGTGGCACGGCTTAACTTTTTCCAGCGACGAGTGCATTTGAGATGAATTTGTAAATCATTAAAAGTCAGTGCACATGGCCTGTGTTGCATGATGAGCACTTAGACAAATCTACACTTCACATGGTGAAGTGGTACTGGTTGTAAATTTATGGAAAAACCAACAGCTGGTTTAAACACATTTGAAATGTCGTAAATGCTATCATTGTGTCTATTATTTATTTGGCATTGTTGAGTGATTTGACGTTGGAATAACAGATGGTTATAATGAACGCTAGTTATGAATATTTTTCTTTGTGTGTGCCAAGACACTGTAGCATATTTAAGTATGACCAAAAGTGCTGCATATAGTCTTATATACAGCATCCCACATGTAAATTTTAAGGCCTTGCCTTGCCTTCAACCTTCCTCGACACGAGGGTTGGTCGCATTTTAGACAGTTCTTCTCCATCCTCTCCTGCATTCGGTTGCTCTCAACAATTGCTCTGTTGATAATCCCGTCCATTCACACATGTTGTCCCACCTTAAGGCAAAGCTTGCAAATGTTCCAAGTAAAAGGTAACAGTTATGAACTTCCTTTTGTTTTAGGGAAGAAGCGAAACATTGTGCCAGCGTCAGCAGATGAGGTGGCGAGAGTTGTGGCCGCCACACGAGCGAGACTGAACAACGAGCATCATCGCAAGTCCTCCGATTCTCTCGCTGAGTCTGCGATTTTGCCGTCCAAAGGAAGCGACGCCGAGTCCGTGACCTACACCGAGGACAGTTTCTCTTCGACGAATAGTTCGGTCGTAACTCACCCTGAATTTGCAACCAGCACCCCATCTGCGTCTCTGCACGTTGGCAAAGTTAGTGATGACCCCTCAAAAGCAGACGTTTCTGGGTCACTTCATATTGTTGAAGTTTACTCCTCGCACGATGTTTTGGACTCATCTCATGTGATGCCGACAAATGACGTGGATCATAATCCAGGCAGTACCAAGATAGAACCAGAGCCTCTTAGTGGGAAGGTCGTATCGGCCAAGAATGCCGGGACAGAAGCCAACATTGCCTTTGGAAGTCGACAGAGCCTAGAGGGGTTTGGTATTCTGTCGTCGACTGTAGGTGTTCAGGGAGCCAGCGGCACCTCTGCTGGTTCTCCATCTAGGATTCCCGAACGCAAGGAGTTGATTCGGATTTCTCCAAAGGAGATGTCGACGGCTACAAAGAAGTCGCAGTCATCGTGGTTCTGGTCGAAGTCATCGAACGAAGTCGCTCCGTCAAAACAAGACTCGGCGACAAGGAGGACGCAAGCGTCGAAAAATGCCGAGCAGGAAGAGACTCGAAAGAAGTCGCTCGCAAAACACGAAGAATCATCATCATCGTCGTCTGTGGAGGTGAAGGAAAACAGTTCGCCTGACGCAAATCAAATACTACAGCAGGATCAGAACGACGCGAAAGACGAACATTCTAGCGTGAATTTGGAGCAGAATCGAGTTGAAGTAAGCGTCGCTGAAAGCAGCAAGGTTACACCGGTGGTTGGGCTTACCCAGATGGCAACCACATCTCCAAAAGCCCAAAACCCGGAGTCGAATCCAAGTTCGAGAGCTCCATCTTCAAATTCTGAAGTCCATGCTACCGGCGATGCGTTACCACAGCTTTCTTCCAGCGAATCTGGTGACACGTTCCTGCAGCATTCATCCGGCGACCACGTTAGGAATGATTCCCACAAAATGTACACTACCTCAGTCCCATCCCTCAACTCCGTGTCTCTTCAGAGATCCGTGGTTGGCGGCAAATCGGAAGAGTTCCAGCAGACGGCCGCCCGGACCTCTTCCGCACTCGCAGCGAACGAGATTTACCGCAGGAGACCCATCCGTGACACCGTGTCCTTGAACAACGACCTTGGCGGTAGGCGGGTGTCTCGGCAGGACTCGCTGGACTCGGCCTTTTCCGGGTCGAAGGACGACCTTCAACTTCGCATGGAGCAGATCATTAAGGAGAAGGTGAAGCTGGAGGGTCAAGTGGAAGTGTTGGAGGTGGAAAGCTCCGGGCTGCTGAGGGAACGCGCGGAGCTGCAGACGAAAGTTGCGGCCCTCATGCAGGAATTACAGTAATTATGCGCAACAGATTTTCATTTAAGAAAGGTTTTGGTTTTTTTTTGCCTCAGGTGTACATGTAAGCCATCATGATTTTAAAAGTTAACGATAGCATTTTTCTGGAATGGCTATTATTGTTGTTATTATTATTTAGAAGACTCAGAAACTCTTCTCTCTCCATATGGAATGGACATCCCCCATCAGTTTGCTCCGCCATCCTCTCTGGTAGTGTATCCTCGTCTTTCTCTCGTCTAAAAACTTGCCTTTTTTCTCGGAGTTAAACACACTGGGAGCGCTTCTGAAAGGCTCTTGCTGTGAGAAGCACTTTATAAATGGTCAGATAAGATTATTAAGTGACTACTGCACTTGACAAATTTAAGTGAAACAAGGTTACTACGAGACTAAAACTTGAAATTTGGTACAAAACTTTGCAAAATATAGAAATCTAAGTTTCAATTTGGTAAGTACAGCAATGCCAACAATAATTTTCAGTAGAAGGCAGGAGAATCATTGTTACGAATTTGCAAACAATGGTTGTTTGTATTTCTTTCCCTCACGTGTTTGTACAGATCTCGTGAGAAGACGCGTGTTGGTATGGCTGGTGACCGTGACGCCCTATCTGCTGACCTTGAGACCCTGCGTCAGAACCGTGCTCGACTGGAGGCAGTGATCATGGATGCCCACAAGCTGCTTGAAGACAAAGACCAGGACCTGAAGACACTGGAAAACGACCTTGAACTGGCAAAGGACGCCGGTGAGAAGCATCTGGATAAGCTGAAGCACTTCCAGGTGGAAGTGAAATCACGCGACGCGACCATCACTGACCTCAAAACCAAGATCACCGAGTTATACGTCGAATTCCAGACGACCAATCAGAATCGAATCCTCGCGGATAACGAGGTCGGGTCACTTCAGGGAGAGTTGAAATCCATGGCTGCGGCAAAAGAGTGGTACAAGGTCAGTGCAGATACTTTACTGAAGTTTACTCGCCATCTATATCGTATTGTATCTAAAAATCTATAGAGCGCCTCTTGCGGCATAGACTATTAAGAGGAACTGTCAGCACAGAAGCCCCGGGGAAAAAGAAACGTCTTGAGAGAGCGAGAGGATGCAAGGAAGAGCCCGTAGAAAAGGGGAAGGCCACTCCATATTCAGGAACCTATCGCAGCAAGTGCACGGATTTGATCCAAGTCACTGAATACGAAGGTAAAAGATTTCAGAATGGTCGGTAGAGTGCAAGGGGCAAACAGATGTCACAGAGAGAGACTTGATATATTGGTGTCATATCCAGTCAGAAAGTTTTGCTGTTAAACATGTCAGGTTAAAGTGCGAGCAGTGCTGCGTTATGGTTTATTGATCCTATGCGTATTCTCAAATGATATGCCACTTTAAAAGTCTTCTGGTCCTTTGGACATAGTGGTGCTAGAGACATATATATTGTATTAGATGCTGTCTATAATTCTTGAGTTACAGTGAGGTACACTGGTACAGCAATACATAGGTGGTAAGATTAGAATAAGGCTGATGTGACAATGCGAAAATGATGGTAATAATAATAATAATAATGACGACAATTTCTATGGCGCCGTAACACAGCACATGCCGTTACAAGGGCGCCTCTACAAACACTATCAGTCAGATGTACGCCTTAGAAAAAAGATATGTCTTGAGTCGAGTTTTGAAAGTTTCAACTGATGCGTCGGTACACCAGTTTATATTGTTTCTGCTAGGCATACATGCAAGTCGTTGCTTTTGCTTCTCACAGGATCAGCTTCAGTTCTCGCAGCGTGAAAAGGCCGAGCTACAAGCGGAAGTGACTCGCGTCAAAGCCGAGATGATCGCCCAGGGAACGGCAATCGAGCGACTCAAGGCGGAGAACCAGCGCTCGAAGCGACAGCTTGCGGAGAGTGAGCAGCGATCGCTCAACGAAAAGCAGACGCTCGCTCGGCATCTGGAGTCAATCGAGTCCGACATGATGGAACGCGAAGCCGCGTTCGCGCAAATGCAGAAAGACAGACAGAACGTCAGCGATGCGTTGAGCGAAAACACCGAAGGCGAGACCGTTGCCATGCTAACGGAAGACTTGAGTAAAGCGACGAGCGAGTTGAAGCGGAGTCAGGGACGAGCGACTGTGCTGCAGCATGAGCAGACGGAGCTCGTCAAGCGACTCACGCTCTCACAGGAGAGCATTCTCGGCCGAGATAAGGCGATTGATTTGCTTGAGAAGAGCGTCGTCGAGTTGGAGTCGCAGCTGAAGCAGACGCAGCTGGAGTTCACAACTCGCACGGAAGAGATCGAACGGTTGGAACACGATCGCACCGTCCTCCAGGTACGGTTGGAAGATTTCTAGTTTTGGTATTGTATTGTCTTCCATGGGCTGTTTTTAAGGAATTTTTAGAACTGCACAACCCCTTCTTTCCTTTCCCATGCATCCTCCATGGTAAATTGCTTGCAACCAGAGGACAACATAGGCGCAACCACCCTATGGGACCCACGGGACGTGTCCCCTCCAACTTTTGAGTGGTCCCCTAACTTTATTATTATGGTCCCCCAACTTTTAGGACGTGATTCATTATGGTCCCCCCCAAATTTTAGGACGTGATTGCGCCTATGGAGGACAATGACCTCTTTTGCTAGTTTTAACTGTACAGAATTGCTTCTACAACTGCACAAATCCCTTTAGAACTGCACATTTTGTGTGCAACTGCACGCTAAAAAGGCCCTTGTCTTTACAACCATTTTCCATGATATTGTCGATAGCAAGCCTCTGCTAGAATACTTTGCACACTGTCAGCATGCATTCAACATTAGAGTTTGACAGAAAGTACCGTATTAACTGTTTGCAAAGACACAAAAGCTTTTTTGTCTCTTGCATGAGTGGTGGAACTCTGTTCCATGCAGGGGCGGATACAGAAATTTTCAAAGGGGGCCAAAATTTTTGGTGACCTTTGCCAGAAAAATCTGATGACTTTTTAGTCATCTGGTCGTAATCTCTTGGGAATTCATATACTATGACCTTTCTAGTCGTATCGCTACTCTTTCTCTCTCATCTTATCCCGCTGCATATTGATTTAAAGCTTGTTGAAACCAACTTAGTTGCTAGGTTTAGTTTTGTATGTATATGCAGGGCTGAAAGTGGTTTGGAAAATTTGCCGGGTCTGACTTTGACGGACGAGCTGACGCCTTTGACCCGAAAATATTTCTGACGACTTTTTTTAGTCATTTGCTGAAAAATTTCCAAAATCATTCCATTTTTACCTATTTTTGGTATCTTTTTTGACCAAAATTGTTCAACACGCGACCCGGCTGAGACCCGGCAGCAGCAGGTCACGAAAATCAATGCCGGGTCTTAGACTCCGACAGACTCGGCTCACTTTCAGCCCTGTGTATATGTATTGCTTGTTTTAATTATGTGAAACGATTTCCATTGTTTATAGCATTGAAACAGATTTGTGATATAACCGATTTCTTTAGATGGAACTCAAATCCGCTAAGGAGGAGAAGGAAGTGTTCGATAGTTCACTGCGATCTCTAAAGGACGATATGAGTGTCGTCGAGAAAAGCTTCCGTCTGATGAAACAGGAACTTCTCACAAAGCAGGCCGACCTCGACCGACTAAAGGGCGAAATGGAAAACTCCGGATCGAGACTGGAGATCGTTCCCGAACGTTCGAGCGGACAGCTCCGTGAAATTACTCAGGGATTCGAGTTTTCTCCGATTCACAGCATCGTCAGATCTCTGACGAAGTACCAGTCTTCGGAGACTCAGACGAGCAGAGAACCAGATGACGAGACGGGTGAAGGTTGTGATGCATCGGATGGTAAGGTTGATTCGCAGGTACTGAAGTGTCTAGAGGAGGAGAAGCAGTTGGTGGAGAAGCAGCTGGTTGCTGTACAGCAGTTGCTCGAAGCTGCTGACAACGAAAAGCAACTGCTATCGAAGAACCTGCTGTCGGTGGAACAAGAACTCGTTGTTCTCAGAGAACGGTCGCTTGATCTTGAGTTGAAGCTGCAACGATCGTACGAGGAGAAAGAAACCGCCGAGCATGATCTGGAGGATGAGAGACACAGGGTTGATGAGAAACAACAGGCGAGCGCTGACCACGGTGAGGAAATGGTCCAACTGCAGACGGAAAACGATAATCTCAGGTCGAAGCTTGGGGACTTGCAGCGCGAATCGCACAAAGAAATTGCCAAGCAAAAGACAAAGGTATGCAAAAATTTTAGAGATTACTTTAACATTTTGGCAATATTATGCCAACTTGATGGTAGCACTGAAATCTGTGCTTCTTCTTAGCTCTGTAGATTTCTTACTTTTAAGATACTACTAACCCACTTTTAAGTAATATCTATGAAATATAATAATTTAGTGCCTTGTCTTGCTGAGTAGATTTCTAGCTAAAATCTGCGATAAAAGTAGGAAAATGAGTGCGATATCTATTTCAGAAATTGTAGGCATGCAAACAGTGTTTTTCAAAACAAAAACCAAGCTCCCTCTTTCTGATATCTTGCATATACAAATGAAAGGATTGCTAGAGAGTGTATCCGGAATTTCGGTTTTTGCCTGAAATTGTCATTTGTGATGCCTTTAAAATACACGGACCCTGTAGCATATAAATACTAAAGAAATGTGTTGGCAAAATTACATGCAAAATAATGTTGTCGAGCAGAAGAGTTTTCATGACATCTCTTGAATAAATGTTTATCTAGCACTTCCGCACAAATGATATGTTACGTTGGAAATGATTTGCAGGCGTTGAAACTGGGAAAGCAGCTGGAAATGGCGTTGAAGGAACATCGCGAGACAAGTCGATTGAATGACCTTCGAGCGGAAGAACTGACCCAGCGACTGGTGACGTTGGAGGAAGCGAACGCTCGGCTCGAAGGAGAACTGACAAATGCTCACCAGAGGGCAACACTTGACCAGGACGACAGAATGTCGCAGATGCACCTAGAGTTTCAGGTTTGTATATATCGCTATGTGTGATTATTGTTTTAAGAACTGTGATAGTTACATGGTGATTGCGATTGAAATTAGTGTTATTAATATTAGTGTCATTGTTTATTCAGGTTGTATGCAGTGGTGTTTTCTGGTGTAAATACAGTGTCCTATTAAATGGAACTATGACTCTATAATTTACATCAGTTAGTCAGTTTACCAGTAGTGATTAATCTTGTCTGCACGTGAAGTTTGTGTCTTTCCAATGAAGTTAGTTAATAAAGTGCTGTTTATGGAATTATCCGCTTACAAGCCTGAGGTTAATTTGAAATGACAAGCATTTGTAATTATTCTTTCGTGTTTCAATTAAATACTTTTGTTAGAGTACCACGTCATTATAACTGACATGAAGAAAAAATCAGCCCCTCATCTTTATACTAAACTGAATGACTGATACTAAGGATGTCATTATCATTATCATATCTTTATGTACACATGGATGTGCAGTGTGTCACCTTTTTTCAAAACACGAATATACTGGTAAATAGAAATTCTTTTGTGATAATTCTTTTGTGATAAGTGTTGTTGCAACACCCAGTAGTTTTTAGTCAGACTATTTCATTGCTGACCATAATTATCTGTGATAATAATTAATCTAGCAGTGCAAAATATCTCTGTTTCTGTAGAGACTAACTGAGGAGCTCGAGGTGATTCGAAGTGCAAAGCATTCCACAGAAGCAGAACTGAACCAAGTGATTCTACGCAATCAGTTGGAGATCGACGATTACAAAACGCGGTCTGCACAGCTGGAGTCGGAGTTGGAGAGCACAAGGAATTACATCGAAGAACGGAGAGTGGCAGACGCGGAAACGGCAAATCTAGCGCTGGAGTTGGAACGGGAGAAGGGTCGACTGGCAGGCAAGAATTGTTCCAGTTTATTAATGCTATTGTTCTTGTAGTAATACTTTTAACAATAACACTAGCCTTGATACCAAAACTGCGCGTTTTTGTACTTAAAATGTGCTCTGCAGGACCGGATTAAGGCATGTTCAACATGTTCAGTCGAACAGGGGCCCCGCACTTTAGAGGGTCTCACACATGCGAAAAACAGCTAGACAAAGGTTATCAGCTATTTCAGCAGGGGAAAAATCGGTATATTCTAAAGAAATTTCGACCAAACAACTAAAAAAAGGTCATCAGCTATTTTGGCAGGGAAAAAATCGGCATATTCTAAAGAAATTTCGGCCAAACGACTAAAAAAGGTAAGATTTTTGACCGAAGATAAAAAAAATTCCAAACAGGCCCCCACATTTCGTAATCAGGCCCTGGTGCTCTGGTAAGTATATATCGAATTCTTGATACAATACAGTGCCATGCTGTTTGGCAACTGGTAAAATATTTTCCTATAATGTCTGTTTTTGTGGTTGTATTTAGGGTTTATGGCAACTGAATGTGTGGTTTAGTACTCAAATCGTAGTAGGGTTTATGATTTGCTCCCTCAGCCAGATAACAAATCCAATGGTACAGTCTTGTGCAGATGAGTGCTGCAAACATCTTGAAATATTAGATGCCTTTGTAAAGGCATGGCTGTGCTATGGCGCCATAGAAATTGTCATTGTTGTTATTATTATTGTTATTGTTATCTAAGAAATTCATCTGGATGTTTTCAGTATTGGGCTATTGGTATTTATTGCAAGAAACAATAGCTAATTGCAGTTCATTTTTACATAACTTGATTAAGCAAATAACAATAATAATGGTTCTAATAATATTGATAATGGCATTAATAATAATGATAATAATATCAATAAAATTCATAGTGAGACGTACGCAGTTACATGATACACTAGTAACAGATGATAACTGGTTTAATTTAACTGGTTTAACAGGAGTCGAATTTAAATCTATGAATAGTCAACCTTTTAGAGCTAGCAGGCATCGAATCCACATCCTTCTCATCTACATGCCAGCGTGTTACCATTCAACCATTTACCTCCCTGTTGCTTATGTGATTTGATTTGATTCAGGTTTCCTTCGCAGCCACTCGACACTCAAGGAGCACGCCGTTCTGCTTGAGGCGAGTCTTGCGAACAAGGAATCGTCCGTGGTTCAGATGAGCTCTGAGGTGGAGGACCTGCTGCAGGCGAGGAACCGACAGATCCAGGACCTCACGGAACAGGTTCACCTGCTGGAGGAGGGTCTCGCAAAGGCGCAACAGAGCACGAAGGATACACGGAAACAGGTTGACACAACAAAGGATGCAATTCCTTCATTTGTTTTTTTCTTTCAAAGGTTTCTCAATTGGTGCTATGCGGCAGTTTGCATGGGACACAACAAAGGCTGCAATTCCTTCTGTTGTTTTTTTCTGTGAAAGGCTTTTTAATGGGTGCTATACAGACTTTTTGCATATGACTTTAAAATGTGCTATATTAAGAGGCCTGATGCATGCATGCATGCTTGTGTGAGATGCGGTGGTGTAGTGGGTATGTTCGTCGCCTTGCAGCCGAAGGTTTGCAGGTTCGAATCCACCTCTAGTCGCCACGTAGGGACCTTGGGCAAGTCCTTCACTCGCAATTGCTCAGCACTTCGGCGTGAAACTCCGATGCAGTGTTCGCTCTGTAGTTGGGAGTGCCTCTGAGTAGGGAGCTTGAAGGGGCGCTATAACAAGTGCGCATACAAACAAACAAATGCCTAGAGCTTATTTACTAACTGAAAGACTGTCTTATTATTATTATTAAGCTGTGGTTGGACAAGATCACATCTGAGTAGAATTACCTTGAAGGAGCACTGTATGAAACTTGTTAATAATTTTAATTATAATAATAATAATAGTTCTGCTAAATAAAATAAATAGAAAATTAATGATACATACAGACTTGCACACTTGCTTAAATTCATACATACATTGAAAGGGCTCAAGTAAATATGCTCCCTTGCAGATCAGATGATGTTCAAGTTTGCAATGAATAAGAAGTTTGTCTGCAAATAAATTATGCTTAAATTGCAGAAAAGCCTCCAGCACACACTTAGAACCTGAACAAGAAAAGCTGCTCTAGGCTTGACTGTTGACTTTCTGTTCAAAGGTTTTAATATAGATTTTGATACACATTAATCATCTCTATTATATTGCATTGAGTGAGGTATTCATTTAAGTTTTTAATTATAATATATTGGATTTAAATGGAAAAGGAATTAACTAAATCTGTTGATTGACAGCTGATGACTGAGTTAATATCTTTTGATTGACAGCTGATGACTGAGAAGGGAAATCACATCAAGGTGCGGAGGGAGCTGGAGCAGCTATCAACCAAACACAATCAGATTGTTGACGAGGTGGAGCAACTCCGTAAGGAACTGTCGAAGATGGCGGAGGATGCGGAGGCTGCAAAGAACGACCAGGTGGAGCAGAAGATGAAGATGGAGCAACTGCTGGCGGAGATGAAGACCGTTCGTCTGGAACGCGATCGTATGGCGCGTGATTTGGAAGACAGGGGAGTGAGAGACAGCACACTGCATGAACAGATCCAGGTGAGACAATATATGTATATATATATATATGTGTGTAGATAATATATATATATATAAGGGTTTGGTTGAGTAATTGTGGCATAAATCTCTCATATAGTATTATATATAGATATCATATATATATATATATATACACACACACAATTTTCACACATATACAAACATGTATTATATATATATATACAAACAAACATGTATTATATATATATAATATATATATATAATACATGTTTGTATATGTGTGTAAATTGTGTGTGTGTGTATATATATATATATATATATATATATATATATATATTTCATAATATATGAGAGATTTATGCCACAATTACTAAACCAAACTATTGTGTGACATGCATTATTAAATGTGATTTTCATAATGCATTGCAATTAAAAACTATGTAACTTCAGTTATAATTATTGTATTGTATTTATTTTATGAAATGTTTCGTAAAGAACTGTTTTTTCGTGATACGTTGCAGTTTTAAAGGTGGACCGGTGGCAATATTATCCAGCAAGTGATGGGCAAGGTGCCTAAGGCACTTAATCAAAATGGAGTTAGAGGTGTTGGAGGTGTCTTGGCGAGCCTGCTTCTGAAATTTTGCATAGCTGAATGTTAATTGGTGCAATTCTCAGTATACAAACAATCAAATTCAGCTCATAAAACTTTATTTTGATCTTCATTAATTATGAATCACGAAATTGAACATCACAGTAATGGACATCTTGAAGGGGCGCTATAACAAGTGCACATACTTACATACATACATACATACATACATACATACATACATACATACATACATACATACATACATACATACATACATACATACATACATACATACATACATACATACATACATACATACATACATCACAGTACTTAGCAAGATGCATCAGAAAAAGATCATGAGTGGACAAGAAAGGTCAACTGCTGTCTTTTTCACACCCCTTCTATATAGTTTGACTATGCTTTTGTCGGTGCAATTTGCAAGGACCTCAAATGTACAAATGTTATCTAGCTTAATTGGGCATTTATTTAGCACAGGCATAAGTTTTTGCAAACTTAAATACAGCAATGCTGAAGATTGGTCTTGTTCGACTCATGTGACAAGATTTTCAAACATTTTATTCTTCTGAATTCTTCTGTATGTGGTCAATTTGACCGTTATTCTCATTAATTGAAAATTTTATTATTATTTGCTAACTATCAACTGATGTGGTAGCTATTTAAGCAGAACATTAATTAAATGCTGCATTTGCACTTCTAAAATTGATCAAGTCTGGCTAATGCCTTGATTTTTTCATTTAAACTGTTGAACCCAAGTCCATTGATGGGACTCTGCGCTAAATTGTTAGTACAGCTAGTCTAGTTTGCCATGTCCATTAAAAGTTAGCTTGCCATGCCATAATGTGTTCGGAAAGCTTCTCTTTTCTGTTTTTATGCTGGATCTGTTCTTCTTATTTCAGCTGACCAGAAGCCGGGTACTTGATTTTAGTTTAAAATTAACATTTTGTTTGAGTTTGACTAACATTTAGTATTATTATACTCTGAATAGATAACTAGATGAATCTTCTCAATTCAGTTCAATTCATAAGCTTCATTGATCGACAAACTTCAAGTTCATGTTCATTTGTTGCGACAGTTCATGGGTGTAAACCCAAAAGGAACGGTATCGTTCTGCTTGCAGGGTTGCCCCTTTTCTTATTTATATTTTATAAATTATGTATTCTGATCTTTCTTCATCCACCGTGGGATCTGGTCTTCCCAACCCACCCAAGAATCTCTTTTGATGCACCAGATGCCTCTTTATATGTCCCTTTGTTTCGACGCGAGAATTTTAGCTTTATACGTAGAGTATAAATCTACACAAAGACATATTTTGACAAAGTATTTATATGATAGTATATACTGATATAAATAAATTGCATATGTTTTTAAGGAAATTCTTCAGTGACCCTTGTAATCAGGATCGTAATCGTAATCAGACATTTATACAGTGCGTGTTTTGTGATACTCACTTCCAAATTCTTTATTTGATAGTGAGCTTCAGGTCAAAAGTTTTGTTCTTTTTTATGTTTACTTGTTTTGTTTTGGTTTATACTTGATGGTTAATGTTGAGCAATGGTTATTCTAGTCACAACAATTTTAATGTTAGTGTATTTGGTATATATCTAGTATATAATTTATATTTTTTCAGGACTTGCTCATGGACTACTAGGCAGATGGCAGCATGCCCCTAGTGGTCCACGAACCACCAGTTGAGACCCAATGATCTAGTTATCTGATTTAATGTCTGCTAATTGATAAATGTCCTGTTTCAATTACATTTTAACTTTTTAGGCTATAATAGAACCTCGCATTACTTTCCTGGAGTGGCACTACATAAATTTTCATACTGAATATGAATATCAGATTGATGTGATCTTCAGCAATGGTTGTGTTACTGCGGTCCTTTCAACCCCCCTGTGCATTGCAGCTGTGTATATTTATTTCCAGAGTTTGGAGTGGAAGTTGTCGCAGAAGGTGGCCGAGATGACAGCGGCTGAGGAAAAGGCTCAGCTGGTGGACGAGAGGAGACAGGCAGAAGCACAGGGACTCAACGAAAGTCTTCAGGTGAGAAAGTCCCCCCTCCTAACCCCTGTAGTTTTAGCCCTTTACCGACCAGGGCATAGTTAAATGGTATGGGGAATCCTATGCCCTCGGTCTTCTTTTGCTTGGCACTGCGTCTTGGGCACAGCGCCTCCTTATCTCTGTGAGTTCTTCACCTTGACCTCATCTATTGTGGGTCGCCGATCTCTGCGCTCGGCCTCTGGAGGTGACTTTATGGTTCCTTATGCTCGCACTGCCACTTGTCAGAATAGGGCATTTTCGGCCACTGGACCTTCTGCTTGGAACGACCTTCCCTCTAACCTGCGTTCCCACCCTCGGAACATGTCTGACTCATTCTATAGATTGCTTAAGACTTTTCTTTTTGACCGGGCTTGGGTCGGGAGCGCCTCTGAGTAGACTCCTTGAAGGGGCGCTATATAAATTTCATAGATAGATAGATAGATAAAGGGTTGGTGATCTTTGTAAGACAGACTATGAGAAATAATTATGAACTTTAAAAAATTGGGGAAGTGCTCTTACTGTCCGGTTCAATACAGTACAGCTCCAGGAAATTTAGAATTAACCACACACAGCCTTTTAACCATGTTTGTGAGCCAACCTGCTCTCCCATTGGTGTGTTGTAGTTCTAGTTTTCCTGATCATGCTGTGGATTTAATTTGGCAGTAGATTGATTGATTGATTAATTGATTGATTGATTAATTGATTGATTGATTGATTGATGCTCCATCTGTGCGTGTATGTGGGTGGTGCGACTGTGTGTGCAGCCTGCAAGTAGTGACTCTTACTGGTGATTGCTATCTGAGCATTTTTTACATCTAATGATGATTTTCAAGTGAAGTGGCTATTGAAATTTGCAATTACGTACTATTACTGTTTTTTAATTGTTATTTTTTTACTATTCGAACTCCATTTGGACTGGAATGGCCAGAGGAGCTGTTTGGCATACTTAGAAGATGCTATGCATTAATTGTGTACTGTCTGGCGTCTATTTAAGTGTCTTTATATAACTTACCTATAAGTTTTGTGTATGTGACTATCTATGCGAGCTGACCATAAACATATGTTATCATAACAGGTAGGTAAGACCTAGTTTGTTACAACTAATCCATCTGCCATTAGACTTTGGCATTTCTTTCATGCTGGATTTGAACAGCAGAAATAATTTTCTGACATATGGGGGTTTTTTTTATTGCACAAAACAAGTTTTGTGGTCGCAGTTATGAATCAGCAAACTGTACTGGGAAACAGGAGCCAGGGAAAGCTAATTGCTTATACTGACCCCCTCTTTCTTGATTACTACTCTTACATGTCTTTGTTGCACCCTCTCCAGGCCAGTACAAGTGAACTGTACTTGATTCGTGATGAACTTGCGACTACAAAACACGAGAAGGCCGAACTGAAAGCCAGAGTGACACAGCTGCGACAAGTCTTGATGTCGATTATCGAGCAATGCACAAAGGTACGGCTTGCAGTTTTTTAACCTGTACAAACTTTCTTCAATGAACTAATCTGCCCTGGTGGCTATTTAAGAGATTTGATTCTCAGGCTAGAAGTCTGTATGTGGGTCCTTCAATGGTATAGTGTCCATTCAAACAGGTAGTGTTTGTATGTGCACTTGATATAGCGCCCCTTCAAGCTCTCTACTCAGAGGCGCTCCCGAATGCAGAGCGGACACTGCATCAGAGTTTCACGCCGAAGCGCTGAGCAATTGTGAGTGAAGGACTTGCCCAAGGTCCTTACGCAGCGAGGTGGATTCGAATCTCGAACCTTCCGGCTTCGAGGCAACGACGCCACCACTACACCACCGCACCCCAGGTAGTGGTGGTGAAGTCAAGATGCATTTATTTATTGACATAGACACAGCTTGTTTACGTACTTACAGTTAATTACTTTGCAAGAAAGGTCTTTCGTGATAGGTCTCTACTGTGCCTTATCCTAATTCCACAAAATCACAGTTGAACCATGACCTGAGTTGAGGTCACACTGTCACTGTAGATGAGCATGTACAGGTGTACGCATTTACATTTATTAGTCAATGGTTTAATAAAGGTTACTGTTTACAAATGAAATCTCAGCCATTTAAAACAGACCTGTTGACTGTCTTATACTCTTTTCTCTGTTGACTGTCTTATACTCTTTTCTTTCCTGACTGTTATATTTTCAAACATCCACTGAATCTTTATGCAGAAAGGAACTTTATCTAATCTGTGCCTTTGCTATTTTATTTCCAACAGATCACAGAATTAGCTGGTTTTCGTGATAGATATTTCCTGTGGCTGTATTCTTCATGCAGAGCTCTGTGATTTCAGACTATGGTCCATATTGTTGATGATTATGTTGGCAAATATTCAATTGGCAGACTACATTGGCTCTTGATTTTGCTGGTAGTTTCGCTTGCAATTGGTTGGGCATACACAGCCTATGCTAAGAGAAGATCATGTATTATAATCTGCTGTTTTTCTTAGGCTACGGAGGCTGGCAAAGCGATTACAATTCAGATGATAATGAATAAAGAAGAGTTGCAGCAACTGCTCGATGAATCGTCGACTCCATCCATTCAGAGCAAGTGAGTTGGAAGACTTGACCAGAAGATAATTATATAATTTATAATTTATATTGCACAACTTCAAGACCTACTCAAGGGTGCTCTAAGTCCGACCAGAGAAGTGTTATTTGAGGGAGTTATTTGAGAGTTTCACTGAGGCAACAAGTGCGGATATCTAGTGGGAGGCCATTCCATATTGAGGGCCCACAATGGTAAAAGCCCAGCCCTGTATAATAGAAGTGTGAGCTCACGGCACCCAAAGCTCCCTCCCCACGTATTCCTATGTTCTATATGATGGCGTGTATTGTTCATTTTCAGTTGCACACACATCTTTTGCATAATCAAGGATTAAGTATTGTATTTAGCATAATTTGTAATTAGATCACTGTTACTTTTGTAATTGCCCAGCTCAAGCCTCCTTGAAATGTGCCGTAAACTGACATTTTGTCATTAGACAGTGCACAGTGCTTTTGTAATAAGCAAGACACTAAAATTAACTGTTTAACTGTGTTGATATTCCAATACTGCCATCACTTAACACTGGAATAAGTAACTAATTAATAATTTTATAATTTTTATCATTATTATTAATTAACTAACTTATCGTCGGTGTTGATATTGCAGACCGCTCAGCTTTCTCCAGGCGACGCTGAACGGGTTGAGGGGAGAGATCAGCAGCTTACAAGTACAGGTTAACGAACACACATCTGTCGTCCAGAACTCATCACAAGCATGGAGGTATGATCAATCAATCAATCATTCAATCAATCAATCAATTAGGATTTATATAGCTCCAGATTCACAGCGAACAATCCAAAAAGTAAAACACTTTCAGTGTTGTTTAACGTCAAACTTTAAAATCATTGGACAATTCAACCACAAGTACACGGACCACATTCTCGTAAATCTGTTCGTATGAAGTCCGACGTAAAAAGTAGTGCACCTTAAAAATGACAATTTAAGTATTTCTGACAACTTCAATTCTGTCAGTGTAGCGTAATAACTATATGCCGACTAAATTTCTTTACACCTTTACACCTCACACCTGCCGATTAGTTACGTAATTATCAATTTTATAATTTTTATCATTATTATTAATTATTAATCTGTCTGCTTTTCCACTGAATGACTTCAGGCAGTGTTTGAGTTAAACTATAAAAGTTACTGATTTAGATGTGTAATACAGTGACCATCTTTGATTGATACCTGTTTAGTTACGTTGTTCCTTTTCTCACTCCCTGCATCCATGGATACAAGACAGGATTAAAACATTTATTTGGATAATTATGCTCTTAACTTGTTATTTCAGAATGTACGCCAAAGTGTAGTAAGCAGTTAGCTCTTATATATTATATACTTACTTACTTAGCTTACATGTGAAAGATATAAGGAGGTGGTAGGTAGTTTGTAGCCAACCATTTATGTAGTGCCTTTAAGAACCTGTTATAAGTTTTGCAGTGTTGGTTTGAAATTAAAAGATTTTTTTTTAAATACCCCAAGATAAACATGATTCCTCTAACCATAAAAGCAGATTTGTCTGGGATGGACCCCATTATTATTATTATTATTATTATTATTATATCACATTCATTGTTATTATTTTTATTATTGTTATTCACAGAGGCAATTGAAACAGCATATATATAAATATATATTATTATTGTTGTTATTGTTTTTTTTATTATTATTATTATTATTATTATATCGACAGGCAACTTGAAGCTCAGATGGAGGATCTACGTGAGGTCTGCAAATCATCGGCTGCCCAGCGTGCCGCCTCAGACAAACTGCTGAAGACGACGACGGGGGAATTATCTCAGCTGCCTCCGATGACAGACATCCAGATGGCGCTCCAGCTGCCATCCACTGGTCCCCTAGTCTTACCCGGAAGCATGGTAACGGTCGTCAAGACGTCTTCTTCGTCGTCGTCCACCACGTTCTCAAAGACGGAGAAAATTGTGGAAAACGAACGAACATAGCACGCTCTGTTCAAAGTCGTTGTTTGATGTTTTAGTTGCTGTCCTGGCTAATACTGATAATTATTAATTACTGTTGTTACTTTCTGGGTTGTTTTCTTTGTCAGCGCAAACAAAAGCTTAGGTTATTGTTTCACTGGTGATGGTTGAGCGGATACGGTTTGTGTGGGATGAGAACGAAAGGGTGCGTTATGTATGTATATAGCACTGGAACATCTGCTCTTCATGCCAATGTTCCTTGTAGGCTGAGAAATTGCAAGGTCACACAGCAATTGTGTGATTCTACGCAGCACAATATGTTCAAATACCGTAAATTTATCTAACAACCTTTCCAGAAAGCATGTTTCAGATGTATGCACATTGAATTTTTGAGTTGACTGAATGCTGAAAGATGTTTAGGTTTTGGTGTGAAAGGAAGCGTTAATATATATAAGATTCAAGAATTTGTAAAATTACTCGTAAATAGCGTTTTGAATGAGAAATTGAGTTTCTTTTCAGTTGATTTTTGAGAAACATTTTCATTTAGTCAACTTGCGATAATTGGACCCCCTTCCTTATTGGGTGGTATATGACTGTGGAGTGACCAAAGGTGACTTGTCTTATTTTCTTAGAGATGAACTATTCTTCTTGGTGAACTTGAACACCAGTTTGTCACAACCATGTTTTCATACATTATGCGTAAGCAAACAACTAGAATCTTTTTTTCTGTAGGCTGTATACTCAACAACAAATGGCTAATTTCACAGAAATTCATATGCTTTATGCACCAGTTTATTCCCGCACTAAATCCAACATATTGTTTATTGTTTTGAATTAGTTTGGCTTGACAGCAGAGTACTTGCTTGTATTGTTTGAGTTGGATGATTTGTGGTAAGTTGCCACAATTATTGTAATAGTGCTGTTTTATTTATAGTCTAGTACTGTTTTTGAGTTATAGCATAGAGAATTCTGAAATAATGCCTACGGACTTGTTTGTCAGCAGAAAGTATTCTGTGTTATGTGCGATGATTTATGGTAAACAGATGAGAAAGGAATAAGTTATGACATACAGATTTCTAAAGATGAAACGGTTTCACATTTCTGAACATCGGACACCTACGGTACACCGTTCAGTTAGACTATTTTATTTTAGTCACATGACATAATGAGGATGTTAAATGCAGCCTAAACATATACCTCTTCCATGCTTTGGATTCTGCTTAAGCAATGCTTATATTTGGATAATGTCAAGGTAGTTGCTTTAGAATTTGTTTCTTTGCAACTTGGTCGAGAGTATCCTACTTTCAGTAGTCATTGCTTTTTGAATACATTTGCATTTCCTGAATACATTTGCATTTCCTGAAATCCTTGTTTAACCCTTTAAAGACTAGCATGTACTAAAATGTATTGGAAACCAATGCAGCTTGTCATTAGAACGTTAATTATGGCATTAAGTTAACCAGGTACTTTTATTGACCATTGTTCTACATGTATGATACACAGAACAAAGTGTTTGAAAGTAATTGTCGTCCTTTAAATTTTTTTTAAACTTAAGTTTGATTAATACAGTTTGGATTGTTTAGAATTAGAACTGCTGCTTAATTTTATTGTCTTATATGGAAGAACAATGGAACTTGATTTCTCTTCTACAGGAAAAACTAAAGATCCAGATTTTTTTTCATTTAATTGTATTTTCCCGCCAACCAACAGTTACAAATATTTGAAGATTTTATCAAATCGGTTGAAAAGTTGTTTCAACTTGTCCTGTAAAGTTCCGTAAACGAAAGCTGGGATATTGTACATGGGTAATTAGCAGATTCGCATTAATAAGTTATAAGGGGAAAAGTAAGTGTTGGGAAGGTGTAAGGATGTATATGTTGTAATCATATTTCTGTTGAATGAGAAAGTTGTATAAATGTGATGCCATATGCGAAATATTCTGTAGCCCACAAAGCGGGTTTGAAGTCATTCGTACCACCATGATCAGTAAACAAATTCAGAAAATAATGATGCATTAGTATGTTATTCAGTGAGAATATTATAGCATTTTTGGTAGAATTTAGACCATGCTGTAGGCCTACCTTAAAGATGAGATTTTCTGTAGGCTAAAATTCATTTAAAATTCACTTACATCCGGCACACACTTTCACTTTGCTGATGTAGAAAAATATAATACTCCCATTCTGTAATATTTTACATAATTACTTTTAGAATATTTTGCTGATCTTGGTGACAGCACAAGTTTTGAAAGGTCTTTATTTTCAGATTGATGCCTCAAGACAAATGTCACTGAATTTTTGAACCTGTGTGATCATTTGAAAATTTCAAAATAATTGCAGTGCCCTTTTTCATGAACTCTTGTGCTAGATTAATAGATGGAAATGTCCTCTAGCAAATGTTAGTGAAAACCCAATTAAAGTTTCTCAATTTTGATGGCGACCATATTCAAGAGCCTGCTTTTTAGTAAATAATCCCACAATGTTGGTCGTACAATAATTCAATTGCGGCATTTACTCGAAGTTGCATTGTTGATAGGAATGTTTATGCAATTGAAAGGAAATACTTATACTCAGTTTCATTACATGGGAAGTTAGTATGTTAGTAACTTAAAGAGGAATTATATGCTGGTTTCCTTTGGATGGGAATTATTTAATCTGGCAGGTAGAAATTATATATTTTTAGTGTAGAAAAATTGACACCGAGTTGCCATTTTTGATCAATGCTTCATACGCTTATTTCTGGCTTTCTTGATATTATGATTACAGTACAGTCATTCATGTTAGAATTTTATTTAATACTACTAACTATAATTATACTTTGATAGCTAATGTTGTAGCGAATGACACTGGTCTGTTGGAAATGTTGCCATTTACGTGCAGGTCTAATAACCAAAAATATGTTATGAAGATATCAGATATCAGCCAGTCAAAAGCTGCTTCTATATAGAAGAACAGAAAAGCAAATATTGCTTCATACTGAACTTTTTTAGCAAGAGTGCAAGCTGTTGTTATGTAGTGTGTGATCAGGTTTCTCTAGTACTTATTATTGACATATTCTTGAATGAATGAATGAGTGAGTGCATAATATATTGACCCTGCTGTACCATTGAGACAAACATTATTTAGCACTGAATGGTGTTTATTGTGACCATTTTGCCTGAAATAATGCTTGCTTGTCACGTTCTTGCACTTGAGAATTATCAGTGAAATTCACATTTCCAGTGTACAACGCCAAACCTGGCAATTTGTGTTTCGTAAAGCCGTATGATTGTAGACCTACGTTTTAATGTAAGGTTTTACAGAGACAATTACAGTCTTGCTTGCTGTGTTGCTGTCAGCTTTCACAATCGGTATATGCTGGCATTCAGTTGGCACAGACATGGGCGGAGTTTATCAGGGGCTATAGGTGCTAAGCCCCCCAAGAAGACCCAGATTTGTTTTTTCCGTGTAAATGGTATATTTCCTTTTGCTTAGCCCCCCCAGAAGTCACAGACTCAGAAATTTGTTCGGGGAAAGTGGTTCTGTTCACGAGCACGACACTTCCGAATGACTTTTAAAAAAAGGTCATCAACTTTTTTGACCGGGAAATAAATTAGTATTTTTCGGCGAGATCTCAGCCCAAGGACTAAAAAATTTCCTTTTTTGGGCCCAAAAAAATTTGTCGGCACCGCTCATTCTATTTAGCCCCTCCAAGAACGGAAACCAAACTCCGCCCATTGGCACAGAAGTCTTCTAGACTACATTACTCACTAATCAATTGTAATATATTGCATGTAGATATGCGGAACCTTTTTTTACATCTCTTGGAATGCAAGTGGTTAACCATTGCCACTTTGCATGTTGCTTAGTTCAGTTACAACTTCACTACGATGAATTTTTATATGGCTTCTGAATAGCGCTTAATGATGATGATGCATTTTATTTCGATATTTGCTTCGTAACCAATATTGTAATTAGTCTCTTTGCTTCAACTTAACTGTATCTTGACCGTAGCACCAGTGTGCATTGCATTGAATGAGAACTGTGTAGAATGTGATTGCTTTAAATAGGTTCATTAATGTACATGTACTTCTGTAAATGTTTGGTTCTGTTACAAGGGGTAATGTAAGAGGCCTTTGTGAAACTTTTGTAGCTCTTATGCGATAGGGGTTTGTGGGAAGCGGAATGTATAATTGTGTATTGTATATGCAAAATGTGTTGATACAAGTTTCGCTGTAATTGGTGTCGTGATTGGTGTAATTTCTAACGGTTCTTTCTGTCAACAGCTTCAGATAAATTTCTTTTTGTGATCTGCTGAAATAAAACTGTCAATGAAGTGGATTTTTATCATCATCATCATAGCCACCACCATCATCATCATCATCTTTGTCATCATCATCATCATCATAGCCACCACCACTGCCATCATCTTCATCTTTTTCATCACCATCTTTATCATCATCATCATCTTTATCTTCTTCTTCATCATCTTCATCTTCTTTATCATCATCTTCATCATCATAATCTTTCTCGGGGCCGAATGCACTGGGAGCGCTTCTGAAAGGCTCTTACTGCGAGAAGCGCTTTATAAATGGTCAGATACAATACATCATCATCATCTTTATCATCATCATCATCATCATCATAACTGCCACCACCATCATCATGTAATTCATGCAGAAATACCTTCATCCGGCTTCCATTTCTCATTTTGAACTTAGGACTGAAGTCTTGACGTAGCCCTTTCCAATCTCAAATCTGCCACAAACAGATATCACAAACTCATTGCTGCTACAAAAAGGAAATACTATTCTTCACTCATTCACTCCAGCTCCTCCAACCCTCGCCACCTCTGGAGAGCTGTCAACTCTCTCCTTCATCGCAAATCTCCCTCCCCACTGCCAAGCTCCATTCCAGCCCCCTCTATGGCCGATACATTCTGTTCATTCTTCTCGGATAAAGTCTCTTCCCTTCGCTTCACACTGCAGTCCCTTCTTGATTCACAATCCTCCAACACCGATGCATCTCCGCTTCCAAATCCTACTCCTCCTGACTCTCACTCATCTCTTCCAATTCTCGATCCCGCCTCCGAAGCTGAAGTGTCACTCCTGTTAAATTCTCTTCCCAACAAACAGTGTGAATTAGATCCCATTCCTACTGCTCTCCTAAAAGACTGCGCTTCAGTCCTCATTCCTATTATCACTAAAATAATCAATCTTTCACTCTCCACTGGCAATTTTCCAATGGTCTTCAAGCAGTCCCTCGTCACTCCTCTTCTGAAAAAGGCAAATCTTGACAAGGAAAACCTATCAAATTACCGACCCATCTCCAACCTTTCTTTTCTATCTAAATTAACCGAACGAATTGTCCTTTCCCGGCTAAACGATTACCTCTCCTCCAACTCACTCCTCAACCCCTACCAATCTGGCTTCACTAAACATCACTCCACAGAAACTCTACTTGTCTCTCTATATAATAAACTGGTTTCTGCCGTCAGTCATCAGCAAGTCTCCTGCCTCTGCCTCCTCGACATCTCCGCTGCATTCGACACCATCGATCACAATCTTCTTCTTAACCGACTCTCTTCTTCTTTTGGCGTCTCTGGCACTGCTCTACTCTGGTTCCAGTCCTATCTTTCTTCCAGATCCTTTTCTGTTAAAGCCTCCAGTCACTGTTCACAACCCCTTCCACTATCTTGTGGCGTTCCACAAGGCTCCGTCCTGGGTCCGTTGCTCTTCATTCTCTACACCACTCCTTTAAGTCATCTCATAGAATCCTCGTCTGTTGACCACCATCTCTACGCAGACGACACTCAACTCTTCATATCCTTCTCCCCAGGCTCTTTTTCCACCTCCATTGCTCAACTTCTCAATGTGGTCAATCTAATCTCTAAATGGATGTCTTCCAACCTCCTCTGCCTCAACCCCTCCAAAACAGAGTTCATCATTCTTGGACTTCCTGACCAAATCAAGAAAATCCCAGACCCTTCAATACACCTATCGACTAACTCTTCGTCTCTTACATTTACTTCTGATGCTCCTGTCCGAAATCTTGGTGTAATGTTTGATTCGCATCTCTCCTTCTCTAACCACATCTCTAACCTATCGCGCTCCTGCTTCATGCACATCCGGGACCTCCGTCGCATCCGACCTATGCTCGATTTCAAAACTGCTTCTACCATTGCTACGTCCATCATCCACTCAAAACTTGACTATTGCAACTCTCTGTTCTTAAGCCTTGACTCCTCACAACTTAAGCGCATCCAACTCATTCAAAATTCTCTAGCTAGAGCCGTCACCAGAACACCCAGACATCATCACATCACCCCCATCCTCAAGTCACTTCACTGGTTGAAAATCCCAGAGCGAATCCACTTTAAAGTTCTCTCCTTAACCTACAACTCTTTGCAATGCTCTCAGCCAAGTTATCTTCGCGATCTCTTCACCATCCAGCCTACCCGTTCTACACGATCATCCGCCTGCCTGACACTTTCTCGACCGCCGGTCACAAGTCATCTCAAGTTCTCCAACCGAGCCATATCCATCTCAGCACCACGCCTTTGGAATGACCTGCCTCCTGAATTCCGATCCTTTTCTGTCCCTCCACCATCACTACTAATCACACACCATAACCTTCATCAGGCTCCTCTATCCATCACACCTCGGGCTTTTCATTCGAAACTCAAGACACTCCTTTTCACGAACTCTTACCCTGTCTCATCTGATCCTTCACCCTCCAATTCCCGGCCCAGACGACACCCGCCTTGATAGCTGCTCCGCCCCTCTGATCCTATGGTAACTCGACCCGGACCACCACGGACTACTCTCACGGACAACCCTTCTAACTCAACGCATCTGATTCTGATCCTATGGTAACTCGACCCGGACCACCACGGACTACTCTTACGGACAACTCATCTAACTCAACGTAGCGCTCGTGAATAAGCTGGTGCCCCGCGCTTGGCTTTCGAGTGGCGCTTTAGAAATCTCGAGTTTACGATTACGATTACACGTTATTTATAGTCGCACGGACCAATATACGTCGATGGTTTGTGCGCTTACCACAACTTCCGGACAAATGTTGTGGTTCAATGGCGTATGTAGGCTATACTCGCTTGGGAAATGTGACATTTTAAAACCTATTTTCTGTCAATATTCTTCTCCTTACCGAATTTTAAGTTTGCTATTACGTCAGTTGGTGAAATATACGCTATCAGAAATATTTTACGGCACTTTTTGTGCCGTTATAAGCAGGGCTTAAAGTGTGGCAGGACGGTCATGGACGGCGTCCAGGCACTTATTTTCAAATCTCTATGCCGTCCTGCCACTTATTTGGCCAGAACACCTGAAAATGTATGGGGCGTCCTGGCACTTCTTTTGGAAAGGTAATGGGCGTCCAGGCACTTCTTTTTTTTACACTTTTAGCACTGGTTATAAGCGTGAAAATAACTTCTCCTTACCGAATTTTAAGTTTGCTATTACGTCAGTTGGTGAAATATACGCTATCAGAAATATTTTACGGCACTTTTTGTGCCGTTATAAGCGTGAAAATAATTAACGACGCTAAAATACACGTTTACCGCATGTAGGCTATACTAGCTCGCTCTGACTGATTACCAAAACATAGGCCTATACTTATTGAGCAGTTTGGTTGAGCATGGGTTCGACTTCTCTGGACAATACCAAGCATATTGCCAGCTTTGCGTGAACCTCGGCCAGAGTCTACCCGAATCCCGAATTAAACGGCACAATAAACCAAACAGTCGAAAGCAGTGGCATAATTATTACAGTTTCGTGGACTTTGACTCCGTGAGTGTCGGTTAGGATCAGGTTATGCGTAGTGAGGGTCGCTCGACGTACACGATATGGCTATGTAACAATTTCTTGTGTGTTTTAGTTTTCAGGAAGGATTTCCATTGGACATTGTTTTCTTTTTCTTGATTTTTGGTTTTTTAAATACTGTAGACCTAATGCATTTATTTTGAGGGTTTGAATATGTAAAAACCAACCCCGCCTTAAATAAACCTATGCTTGTCCATCAATGGTGTTCATCTATCTGGAGAAAGTCGCCGCTCTAGGATGGCTATGATACAATTGACAGTTTATGCACAACATTCAGAATTCTGTACTCGAATGGTGTTGAAGCATTTTATGAATGAAGGTCCTTACAAAGTAACCATCTCAGAAGTGTGAACCCACTCTTTGTAATATAAGCCAAGTGCTCTAACCAAAATGGCGTCCATACCCAACAAGTGCTTTATAAAAAACTAAAAATGTTGCGAAGAAATGCACAGAGACCTTCATTTACGATTGCTTTCTGCCTCAGATTTAAACTTATTTACCTTGCAATATGAGATATTTCCTGTTATTGTCATGTTGCTCAGTGTAAACATTTGTTTTACAGAGGCTTGATCCCTGTAAGCACGAGAGCTGTTAACAACTCAACATGAGTGCCCAGCATGAGTTGGGTTAGTAATAATATATGGTCCATAATAGAATGTGGAATATTTAATTGAGTAACGCAAATGGCACTATTCAAAATTCTACTCGTGTTAGTGCTGCTGCTGCTGCTGCTGCTGCTACTACTGCTACTACTACTGCTGCTGCTGCTGCTACTACTACTACTACTACTACTACTAATAATAATAATAATAGTAATATAAATAATAATAATTATTATCTTTAGAATAGTAGCCATCGGGCCTTCGTTTATTATTCATTCATTTACATCGCTTGACAGAAGTTTATCGATTTTGCATGATCCCAGCTTAGACTTTTAGCTCAGAAACAATAAGATATAACATTGTATGTTCCGTGTAGTGCTTGACCTAGTTTAGCAGAAATACCCCGGTTATGAACTAGTCATGTCATGATGTTGGAAGCCTTAACTTTTAGTCTGACTTGAGAATATCATCAGGGTACGTTTCCTTGGGGAACGGACATTAGCCCCCTGGACATTATCCCCCCTGGACATTAGCCCCCCGGACATTAGCCCCCCGGACATTAGCCCCCCGGACATTAGCCCCCGGGGTAGGACATTATCCCCCCCAGTCTATGATATCATTACCTAAAATGATGCACAAAATGTAACAATGGGCCTATGTTAAATGAATATCTATACATTGCACATTAGTTTAACATCCTGTAGGAATATGTTAAGTTAATTGAAGGTTTAATATGTATATTATAAAACATTTTAAAGGTCTGAAACGACACTAAGAAGTCTACCAAGCTCATGCGTAAAATAATGTCGTTAATAAACCTTCGTTGTAGCCAAAACTGACACTAACAAGTAGGCCTACTTACTGTATATACGATTCCCATTCGTTCATTTCTCTAATTTATTTAATCTAATTTTGAATGGAAACGACGCTAATAGCCAAAGTCTACGCAGCTCAGACGTAGCCTTACTGGCGTTAACAAACCTTTGTTGTAAGACACTAAACAAATAGACTGTATACGATTCCCATTCATTCATTTCAAATCTAAGTCTAGGCCTAGGCCTATTGATACAATTAGGACCTGACACAAAGTACTTTTGTTTGCATGTGAATGCCAGTGACAAGTCTTATCGGTTACGGCATGATTCTACGATTTGAACATAGGGGGACTTTGTCCGGGGGGGGCTAATGCCCTACGCAAAATGGGGGGAATATGTCCGGGGGCTAATGTCCGGGGGGGATAGTGTCCAGGGGGGGGATAATGTCCAGGGGGGCTAATGTCCTACAACCACGCTTATCCCTAGTGGCACATCATTTACAGTTTTTTAAATTCCTTTGATTAGCAGTAAATGAATCTCAAGATCCTCCACACAGGCCAGTGCATTGCAAGGTTTGCCAGTTATTTAATGACTTATGCACGTCCAGACTAAATTGCATTATGAAAGACACTGTTGATAACTGGTCATTACATGGAATCTGCTGTCAGCTATAAACCCCAATCCATTTGATTGCAGACTTAGCATGCTAACTGAACTGTTCTCTGTTGCATAAACTGACCGAACTATGGCTAATCGAAGACATCCTAAGACATGTATGATAATAATCCTAAGACATGATGACTTGACTTGTAGCTTCAGAAAGTGAGTTTGGCAAAGAAAGCGAAATTTTCACGCCGAGAACCGATCTACATGTCGTTCTGCGACTGCTCCTCCCCCACAAGGTCAGTTAAATAGATCTGTGCCCTTTATTATTTTTATTTTGCTGTTGTGTTCTCTGCTATTAGCAGCATTGGGTTAAAAAACCCAATGCTGCAGTAGAGTTTTTTTTATTAATGATGCCATGAGAAGTATATAATATGTGACCCATCTGCGCAAAACCAGTCGTAAGTCGAAATTTTGACTTTTTAAGTTTAATGTACTGTTTTAAAGAGGAACAAATTCTTTTTAAAATGATACCAATTTTATCATTCTATCTTGATCCGAACTGAATTTATGGATGAAAAACTACTTGCATTATGGATACTATTTATCGACAAAAATGCATCTAAGTTAGCCTAATAATATAAATTGCAAATCATAACTTGCAAGAAATCATTCAAATAATACTCTTCAATGTTACCTTAACTCAAACTTTTTGGTTATTTGCCAAAAAAATCATTTCAAAAATAATTTTCTGCAATAATCTAACAATTGGAAAATATTGACCTTGCTCTAGTTTTTGCTTGTTTTCTTGAAACGGAAATTTTCGACTTACGACTGGCTTTGCGCAGATGGGTCACATATAACATGGCAGGGCAAATGCAAATATTCATGAGCTTATTGCCTTGCCTTGCCTTGCCTTGCCTTCAACCTTCCTCGACACGAGGGTTGGTCCCATTCTGGACAGTTCTTCTCCATCCTCTCCTGTCTTCGGTTGCTCTCAACAATTCCTCTGTTGATAATCCCGTCCATTCACACATGTTGTCCCACCACCTCTTCCTAGGTCTTCCTCTTGATCTTGCTCCTGGAACCGTTCCTTGCATAATCTCCTTCTCTAAGCAGTCTCCATGTTTCCTCATGATGTGCCCGAAGTATGACAACTTCCTTCCTTTAATTGCTTCAAGTAGACTCCTTTCAACGCCAGCCGTCTCCAGAACCCATTCATTTGTTTTTTTCTCAGTCCATGATATTCCAAGGATTTTTCTTATACCTTTCATTTCAAATGCCTTTATTCTATCCTCATCGCTCTTTTTGACTGTCCAACTCTCACAACCATACATCATCACTGGCCATATAAGCGTCCTCATTAACTTTAACTTTGTAGATAGTTTGATGTTATGACTTTTCCACAGTTTATTCAGATCTGCACCTACTCCATGTCCTCTCGCGATTCTTACTCTTATCTCCTTGCTAGGGCACAGCCGGGTGCTGACCCGGATACCCGGATATGCCGGGTATTTGACACCCGGCAGATAACCGGACCCGGTGATCAAAGGTCTTCCGGGTGGTAATTATGAATAGCATACCACACATTAAAGGGCTTAGCAGCTAACCGGCAAGATCTCTCAACTGCATTATAGTACAATGAACAGACAATCACAGAACAGACAGACTGCTGATGGCTGCTTTATATTAGACTATCCTATTTCAAACAGCCTACCAGCAAGAGGAAGGAGGAGGTGGAGGGTAGAGTTTGTATCACCCTCTTCCATGCTGTCTCTCCTCCTTCCTCCTTCTCCTCTCTCTCTTCTACTACCCCTTCCTGAGAGGAACAGTGGTAGACAATGAAGGAGAAGAGAGGGAGTAAATAGTATATATATAATTATATGTGTGACCTGGTGGCTGAATAAATATATATATATATTTAAATATAAGAATGGCACCCTCTTTCATGCCTTCTCTTCTTCCTTCCCCCCCTTTCTCTTCTAGTATTCCCCTTCCTCTTCCACCTGCTGCTTGGCTGTTTGAAATATCTAACAGGGAAGAGAAAGGAGATGATGAAGGAGGAGGGGAGGAACAGCGGTAGAAGGTTAGGGAGCATAGGAAGGGGAAAGAGCATATGTGTGTGTGTGTATATATATATACGTTATATATATATATACACACACAAATATATATGCTGCTCACTGACCATAGCTATATAAGTTGGCAAGGGGTCATCTGTCATTAATCCCTTATCTTTAAAGCCTGTTTGGTCTGTCACACCCTCATTCAAGTCAGAGAGACTAGCACTTGTCAGAAGGGATACCTTCCACCTGTTATATGACTCTGCAGCCAAGCTTAATAGGCTCCCTCTCTAATACGACCATGTATACATATCACAGATTAAGGGATGGTACACTTTGAACTATGTCTACATGTAGTTGGACTGCATACACCACAGAAGCAGGACTGTTTATCACGGGCCTCTGACCCTGGGTGGACAGATCAGCATTTCTATACTATAGAATGATTTTATCAACACAGTTCATGAACAGATATTACTGGGTAATACTGGCACCTCTCAATCAATAACCCCTGGCAGAACTCAACTGTAGTAAAACTGACACAGAAGAGTTTTACTCAATTCCACCAAAAGTAGCTAGCGAACTGAGTGATGTTTGTTTGACAGCATTCAAAGTGGGGACATACTGTTCAGTTTAGAGATTAACGATTACTTTTAATACCCGGACCCGGTACCCGGACCCGGCAGATTTTATTCAAACTACCCGGACCCGGTACCCGGTTGAAAAACGGCACCCGGCTATGCCCTACTCCTTGCTACACTCAGCATCTTTTGTTATGAGTGAGCCTAAGTACACGAATGTGTCCACCTGTTCTATCATGATGTCCTGCACTTTGATGTTACATTGTTCCCCTGACAACGCCATACACTTTGTCTTCCCCATGTTGATCTCCAGTCCTTTCTTTCGACCTTCCCTGTCCAAGCGAGACACCAGATCCTGCAGTTCTGCTTCTGTGCTTGCCATTAGCACTATGTCGTCCGCGTACCGCAAGTTTGTTACCCTTCTTCCTCCAATTTGAATGCCTCCTACATATCCTTTCAGTGCTTCCCTCATGACCATTTCTGATAGTATATTAAACAAAGATGGCGAAATCACACACCCCTGCCTAACACCCCTTCTTATCCTGAACTCACTCGGCATTACACCGCCAATTTTTACCTTTGCCGTCTGCTTACTATACAATTCAGCTACCAGGTTGATAATATGTGGTGGAAAGCCCATTTCAATCATCGATAACCATAGTTGCTCATGTGACACACAATCGAATGCCTTCTTAAAATCGACAAAGCACATGTGTAGCGGTTGTTGGTGCTCTCTCATCTTTTCCATTATAATTCTAAGATTCGTCACCTGGTCTCTTGTCCCTCTGCCACGCCTAAACCCCGCCTGTGCGTCCGCTAACTCCGATTCTGTACGTCTTCTTATTCTTTCCAGTATGATCTTTAACATGATTTTGCTCGCGTGCGACACTAGTGCAATGGTCCTGTAGTTCTTACATTGTTTTAAATCCCCGCTTTTTGGTATTGGTATAAATATTGACTGTGTCCAATCCATCGGCCATTCCCCCGTCTCCCACACCTCCACACATATTCTATGCATTCTGTCCGTTGCCGTATCTCCCGCAAACTTGAACAACTCCGCTGGTACCTCGTCTGGCCCGGCATTTTTCCTTCTTGCTGTTTCATTTATCGCGCGTTCTATCTCTGATCTCAACGGCGCAGGTTCCCTTGCGTGTTCTCCCCCTATTTTACATGTGTCTTCGCCTACATACAACTCCTCACAATACTCCTTCCATCTTTCCGCTACTTCTTCTCTCTTTGTAATCTCTTCATCTGTTTTTGATTTTACACAGATCAGCTGTGGTCTGAACTTCCCTGTCAGTGTCTTTACTACTTGATAAACCTTCCTGATATCTCCTCTTATGTTTGATTCCTCCAAGTCCTCGCACATCTCTTCAACTTGCTTTTGTTTATCTTCTCTTATTTTCCTCTGTACCTCCCTTTTCAGAGTCCTGTATCTCTCCTCGTCTCTCATCTTTGCTTCTCGTTTTTCCACGATCAGTTTGTAAGTTTCATTGGTTATCCAGGACTTGCATTTCTGTTTCTTCTTGTACCCAATGATTGCCCCTGCGACGCCAAGTAATACTGTTTTTGTTTCTTCCCACAATTCATCCGGTTTTCTTTCTTCTTCCCAATTACCCATCTGTTCAAATCTGTTTTCGACTTCCACTCTGTACTCCTCTGCCTTTTGTCCGTATAGCTCCTCGATGTTCAGCCTTTTTGTCTGGATGACATTTCTCTTTTTTGCAATTTTGATCCTCAATTTTGCAATCAGCAAGTTGTGATCCGAATCGCAATCCGCTCCCGGATATGCCTTACAATTTCTGACGCTACCCGCCCATTTCTGTGCTATAGCAATGTAATCTATCTGGTTTCTTGTTTTCCCATCTGGAGATGTCCATGTGTATAACCTCCTAGGATGATGTTCGAACCATGTGTTGCATAGCCTCAATTCGTTGTCCAAGCAGAATTTCACTAGTTTTTCACCCGCTTCATTTCCTGCTCCCAGTCCTCCTTTTCCCACTACCGCTGCATATTCATCCGTTGTTTGTTTCCCGACTTTTGCATTAAAATCTCCCATCACTATCATGATGTCCCTTCTTGGTACTTTCCTTATTACTTGTTCCACTTCCTCATAGAACCGGTCAATGTCCTCTTCTGAATTTGTGGTTGTCGGTGCGTATACTTGTATAATGGTGATGTTCCTTGGTTTAGCAAAGACCCTCACCATCAGTACTCTGTCACTCACTGTACGATACTCCTCCATATTCCCTGCTAACCTCTTACTTATCCATACTGCCACTCCTCTCTGACCCCTCTGTTCACCACCCGAATATACTATCAAGTGCCCATCTGTAGTTGTAAAGTGTCCCTGTCCGTCCCATCGTACTTCTGCTAAACCACATATGTCTACTTTATTTCTTTCCAATTCCTCACCCAAAACTTGCACCTTTCCCAGTTGTAGCATAGTTCTCACATTCCATGTTCCTATCCTTAAAGTCTTCCTTGTTTGCACTTTTCCACCTCTGTTGTTCATTCCAGTAGCCAATTTTTCGTCCCTGCCCTGGTTGCTCAACAGGTGACGCGGACCTTTTTGACCCGGGCGACGTCCGAGCCGGTATGAGTTTAGATTTGAACCGTCCATTATGCTCATTGGGAAAATGAGGTGGTAGATTCCCATGCCTTTCCACCTCGCAGTGGCGGTCCATAGACCAGCCTTTCGTTGATCAGCCGTTGTCACTTTCGTAATCCTCCGCCCGATCACCGGTGAAGACCCGCTGCTGCCCAGGCCTTCGCCGCCCACGTTAGCCAGTTTTTCGGGGTTCCTGCAGAGCCTTCCCACCTCGCGTAGCGCCCTAGGTGGTACTTCGGCATATGCCTTCACCACTGATGGTATAGCCCCTGCAGGCGATCCCTTACTTCACTGTTTACACCCCCTCACCGCTTTGAGGTGTGGGTCGGACTTTGAGGAGCTTATTGCAACTTGGATAAAACCAAGTTTGGACACTTGTGAAATTTTGTGCTTTTCAGGGTTCAATTTTTGGCATCTTCTTGGCTCGGACCCTCTTTGCAGCCATACTCACTGAAATTATTTCCACTTCTGGAGACCGAGTTCATCTATGTTCAGATGACCTAAAGCGGGGTGGGCCCGGTGGTGCATTGGATAACACACTGCCATGGAGAACAGCGGGGCTCAGTTCAATTCCCGAAGCCACCATAGGATAGACGTGTTTTGTAGGCTGCTATTAGGGTTGTGTATTGCAGGCTGTCTGTTCTGTTCTAAATAGTTAAAATTGGTGTTAATTAAGATAGTTCATAACTTGTACATGCGCAGCGCAGCGCAGCGAGTTTGCAAGCGTTTCATTAAAGAAAATTAATTATTATGTTTCTTCGATTTGCCATACTGACGCGTTTGTCCAAATTGCCAGCGGTAACTTTTATTCCGCAGAGGACTTGATGATGACATAAAAAGGCCAAGTAAGGAGAAATAATATTATGAGTACTGATAGTCGAATGTTCCTTTCCAAGAAGAATAGTATAGTAAATGAGATGTTTATTTTGCAAAAAATTTGTTTCCTAGCCTAAGTTGTTAAGTCAAGATAAGCAGGAGCAATGATTGATAAGAAAGCAACACTGGCAGCATTTCTATGTTATGAAAGCAAATCATATTGTCCAAAACCTTGGAGTGGTCTTGTATGTGGAACGATCTGTGGAAGAGTGTCAGTTCCTTCTGCAGGTCCTGCTTTTTCATTGGTTTTTTGTTGAGTCATACACTGAAATCTATCACTCGAAGATGCTATGGCTCTTGTCCACTCTATTCAGACATTATCTGGACTAAAATATTATTTTGCGTTAACTACTTAACGCTGATTCTAGACGAATAGCAAATTTGAGTATATAATTTTAATTCTTAGTGATTTTCAATTGAACTGATCAATTTAACTAATTGATTTAACTAATTGTGCCCTTCTCTGCCACATATACGCATGCATGTATACATACATACAATCGTAAATCGTGTTTTTGATGTTGCAGGTGGTCAGAGCGATAATTGGTAAAGGTGGTGCCAACATCAACAGATTGCGGACTGACGTAAGACTTGCTCTGTGACTCGTGTGTGTTTTGTTTAGAACATGGCTTGATTATCAGTAATTATCAATTATCAAAACTGTATCTACTCATCACAATTATCCAGTATAAATTTATTTTACTAGACTGTTCACAACCTTCTGGATGTATTCACTGGGCTGGAAGAATAATAGGCTGAAAGTTTCTTGTAATTGAACAAAGCTTGTTGGCAAAATTGTGATATGGGGGAGACCATTTGTTACTTTTAGGTGTCAAAGTGGCACAAATGGCCCTGACAATACATGGCGTCAAGGCGTTATAAGTGGCCCGGAAAAATAAGGGCTCCAGAGGTGAATCTAATGTCTTTTGGTTAATGGATTTGTACCTTGTTGCTTCACTGAATTGGTCATTTAGTGCTAAAGCAGGTGTTCTGAATTGAGTTACCATCTGCAGCGCATCCTTGAAACAGAAGTTGGCAAGGTGCTGTAGCCTTAACTTTGGTGTAAACGTTTGCTGTTTTCATACCTAGTTTTTTCCTTAGTGAAATAAGTAAATGCTTAAGTTTATATTAGTTGAAGTGTTCTAGCTGAAGCTAATAAATGATCAGTCTTTGTCATGGATATGGAAGCAAAATAATTCTTAAAGATTTTCAATTTGGCACAAATTTCAGGGCAACATCAATCCATATGATTTAGATCTGCAGACTTCAGTTACCAGGTAGTTGTTTTGTAAAAGATGTTTGATTAGTTGGGTAGTTGCTTATTAGAAATGAGAGCTCAGTCCAAGTGAAATGTAGCAGAAAGTAGATTCGTCTGTCCCGTGAAGGCTGACATTGTATAATGGTATGGTTAACTTAAGATTGCATGCACTGCGTATGATGCTTGAGCAAAAATTATGAATTGTTGTTGCTCTGTTTACTCTGTTGACCTGTCCACTCCACGTCCGTCCACTTCACGCACACACACACGCCGCAACCATGTTTGATTCGTGTGTATGTGACTGACCATGGCTGGGCAGTGGTGATTGATTGATACTTCTATTCTTCTGGCCTATCCAAACACGATCAATCACTAAACACCGATGAACCACAGTACAAGGCCATCGTTGACTGTCCTGGTAGCAACACCGCCGAATGGTATGATGTCATCTCATGTTTCTTCTCCCATGCCTTTATTACATGGAGACGCATTCTGATGTTTACTTTCGTAATCATAATCGTAATCTCCAAATTTCTAAAGCGCTGCTTGAAAGCCAAGCGTGGGGCACCAGCTTATTCATGAGCGCTGTTGTTTGGTTGTTATTGGTTAGTTTTCGGTGCGTTTAGACAGGTTTTGACAAGCTTTAAAATATGTTCCTATGCTGCCCTTGTCCTAAACATATATAACTTTGAATCCATTCATATATTACCTGTCTTTCTTCCTGTGTTCTTGTTCTCAGCATATATGTGGGGCCTGTTGAGCGTGATGGTGTAGGAATAACCTGGGATATGTTCTGTGCTTTGGAGTCGGAAGGTTGCGGAATCAAATCCTCAAGCCGCCATGTAGGGACCTTGGGCAAGTCCTTCTCTTGCAATTTTCTACCGCTTCAGCGTTAAACTCCGATTCAGTGTCCACACTGTAGTTGGGAGAGCCTCTGAGTAGTAATCTATAAGAAATTCTCATTCATACAAATATGAATTGTTGGTGTAGGTGCAGTTTGAATACGGATTTTAGCAAACCTAACTCAAAGTTACAGTTTCTACTGTAGCTAAAAAGTAAAAGTAAAGTCCATCCAGTTCCATGTGGAACACAGGGAGGCGCTCATCTCCTTTTCAATAGCCCTGAGCCAGCAATGGACGAGGTCCTGGATACGAGGCCAGTTGTCGCAGGACTTGCCGCTTGCTTCCCAGCTTACGCCAGTACCAAAGTATACTGCTTGGTGACAGAGGCACGTGTGCGTAAACAACTTGCCCAAGGTCGTTACCCGGAGTCAAACCCGCAACCGCCTGCTCCGTGAGCAAGCGCGTTACCGATAGGCTACCGACTCGCACCTACTACTACTGTAGCTACTTACGAATAAATCTTGAACACTACTTGCATGATTTTGTTCCTTGTCTGCACTTTTGTGAGGTATGTTTATTAAGACTTGTAGCTGAACCCACTTCCATTAGCTTTGGCTAGCTAATAATAGCTTACGAAACAAAGGTTCCTTGTTGAGAAGTGTTCTAAATTATCTAAACTCATGAATTCGAAAATGTTATTCTTCCTTACTAATAGGCATTTTACTTGTCCTACTCATAATTTAATAATCTTTGTTTATTTTTCTAACTGACACAACGCGGTATGATTACAATAAATAATGAAGGGGTGGATGATCACAAGTTACTAGAAAAGTCGATTTTAGGAGTTTGCAAGTAATTTATTCAAGCATTCCTAAGTAGTTGCAATATTATGCTGACAATTATCCAAATTTTAGCTAAATTCCTGTTGTCTATATTGTGGTTGCTGATGTACGGTATATGTTGAATTTGATATTGTTAATCCGCTTAAATGCATTTGTATAAACTTTGAGTTTTTTAACGCTCATTTAATGAAATTTAATTCTTTTGTTTTGATTTTAAACTCAAATGCACGGTTTACAGTTCACGAATAGCTATTGTTGATGACAAAATGTTGCATTAATTGCTGGTTTGTGAATATTCAGAGCAGATGAGCTTGAGGGTTTTTTCTGCAAAAGCTCGTGTTGTCTTGGTGCTATTGAGCAGGTGTACTGTTGGAAATGTTGTAGGGTTCTGTCCATCAGTGCGAAACTTGATGTCGCCTGTGCGATCTTGAGGGACGTCATTCCTACAATATCAGAAGTATGAGCTCAAGTTTCGTAATTATTGTTAGCCTGGCATATATTTTTCTTCTTCAAAGGAAGCATCATTGTGTTAGCAGATTTTCTTTGTATTCTTTTTCTTTTTTCTCTGTTTATATATGTAATGTAATTTGTAATTTCGACTATAAGAACAAGGTTTTGCTTAGTGTAAGGAATGTGTCATTGGAGTTTTGTTATTTTAAATGAAGTTTTTTAAATCTGTAATATTTGATGCTGCTCTTAAAAAGCCTGTTTTATATACCTGGAAATGTTCAAGTTTTTTGTCAGTTTATGAAGCAATATGAACTGAAATTATTTTCAGATTTTGGTTTGTAACAGATTCATTGTAATGCACTTGGGTGTCACTAATTTTTATAGAAAACAAGAAGACATAACATATGGCATCCTTATAGGTCAATTTCTCATGTAGCTCCCACAGGGAGTATTATAGCAATTTTCAGAATATGTGACCTTGTAACCTCTTGGCAGCAATTGATATAATGTTTTCTATAAGCTGATATGTTGAGGAAATCAGGATAAAGTTTCAGAATGTTTCGTTAAAATCTATTTATACAATTTGAAATAAATCTTTTGGTGGTAAATTGCTTATAAAAATTAAACCATTCTCTACATTCTTGTCAATAGCATATTTTATTTAGTATGCTGCTTGATGCGATTTGTTGCAGCAGAGATGAACCCAAGATGTAGGTTTATTAATTAGGTGAAAAAATTCATGGTCTTAAGGAAAATAAAAATCAAAATTTTAATATGGTTGTGGGAAGAAGAATATTTTCCAACTGTTCTAGTGAACACCAGATTTATCACTTTCTTGGCCAAGGTCATTTGAAGTGACTTATGTGTTGTTTTGTTGGAAGTCTGTACCACTTTTATGATCACCTTGTGCTGTCAGCTCGTTGAGCTCTAGCGATCGTCCTAACACACATTCTCCAATGGATATAACTTTTAACTTTTATGATAAGCTTGTAAAAGTGACTGAGCGATCAATGTCTTTAAAGTAGGTTTTTTGCAGTATCTTGTTTAGTTAGTCTGTGCTTTGTACTACAGCAAATGAATCGTGATGATGGTGATCATGAGGTTAGGATTCTTATCGAGCAAACCTTCATTGGAAGAATAATTGGCAAAGGTGGCACGAAAGTGAAAGATCTCAGAGAGGTATACTTTATCAAACTAAAGAGTGATTTATGGATACTTGTGTGAATTTCATTAGTTATTTTTGGATATGATGTACTCCTAAAATCCAAACATTGGCATCAATCCTTATAGTTTGAGATTGGGATTTAAGTGCTACTTTTCTTGATTTTATATGTATACATACAATTTTTGAGATGCCTAGGTAAGGTGTATCATGTATAATTGTATATATTTAAGTAAAGTTCTCGAAATCATGACATGTTGTTTTATGGCTTATATCAGTGGTTCCCAACCTTTTTTGACTGTAGGGCCACTTTTTCTAAGTTGGAGGACACGAGGGCTACTTTTTCTTAGTTGAAGGACATTAGGGGCCACAAGGCTAAAATTTAATTAACTAAAGGCGTGTAAAATTGCTATAATTGAATCAAAATAGAATGTTTGATGCAATTTATTAACGTCAAACTAAACTAATTTGTAATAGAAAAGAATTATATATTCTATCCTGTCCAAATTGTCAATTTTTCATAGGCCTATATTTTTCTTAAGATGCTGCGGGCCATTTTTGTAGGCCCGGCGGGCCACTTTTGGCCCGCAGACCACGGATTGGGAACCGCTGGCTTACAGTTAAAACGGGGCTAAAAGAGGATTTCTTCTGAAGGGACATATTTGCCAAATTAACATACAGATTCTATCTGTGTTAACTTGCTGAATTTTTGTACATCTGTTTTTATAATTATAATTGTATTTTGTAATTTGTATTAGTTTCGAAATTTGAATCTGCAGTGCTTTGTTCTAAAGATGCCTCTGTTTCCACTGCAGCACATTATTATCATTATAAAATACCTATTGTCTTTTAAAATTATCAATCTTTGAAGTTGCCTATAAATTGTCGTACAGAAATCCGGATCAAGTATAAAGTTCTATGCAGACAGTGCGCCATATTCTTCGGAACGTGTCATGCAGATAGTAGGAACCATGGATCAGATTACCAAGTGCATTGGCATCTTACACGAGGCACTTGACGGAGTAAGAAAGTTAGCTTGTCTCTTTGGTTTCATCAATGCTTGACACAATAATATACTTAAGAAATAATTAGCTACATTCATAGACTAATTATATAGCAGCTGATGACGTGCAAGCTAAATGACATGAGACCATACAGAAGATAGATTCTATGCAAACTGCTGGTTTAATATTGATACCATATGTTTTTCATATAGCACAGTTTTGCACATGGATCCCATATCTAATACCCAGCTTTCCTCAGAATATGATTTTGTTTGAACACTTCTTTGCAATCATGTCACTATTTTAAGAGGTCCTCTTGCGGTGTAGTTTACTGAGGATGAATGATTTTGCTGTACTTTATTTGATAGATTTAGAACTCAAATGTTTATTTTAGTCTTGTTAAACATTAATTTTTCATAATAATAATAATAATAATAATAATTAGACAATTTGTATAGCGCTGTATCATACCCAAGCACAAAGGAAAGGGTGCTGATTGTTTAAACAGGTGGGTCATCAGCTTTGATTAAATGCCTTCATCGGTGCCAGTGCGTTCTTCACATGGTCAGGAAGACTGTTCCGTGCGGTGGGTCCTGATACACAGGGGGAACAGTCACCTGACCTTGTAGAAGATTGTGTAAATTGTAGCAGATTCGTGAACGAGGATCTTCGCTGGTCGTCTGCTGTGCGAGTGCAAAAGTCATAGATGTAGTCCGGCATAGGCCAAAAAAAATAATGCTGTGTTTCCGGTAACAGAGCTCTAAAAAATTGGGTAGGTAGGTCGAAAAATATTTTTATTTTGGTAAAATATTTTTATACAGTAACCATCCGAAAAATTATATCCCACTGCTCTTTTTTGCAACAAAGTACACGCTGCAACAAAATACGTGTTCTAAGCAAGTATAAACTGCCTATTTATTATTTTTTGGCCTAACATCCAACTCTATATGGAAGGCAATGTCACCGTATTAAGTAAAAAAAAGTTAAGAAAAATTTTTTTTTTAAATTTTTTAAGAAAATTTTTTTAAATAAAATTTTTTTACAAAATTATTTGAGTCGTGGCAATGAAAGAGGGTCGGTCAGGTTACCGGAAACACAACATTATTTTTTTGCCATATGGTGATACATTGCTTGGAACGGTTTTCCACCGGACATCAGATTGGCCGCCTCTGTTTATTTATTTAGTGATCTGAGTTAACTATGAAAAATAAGAGTTATTTATTTAATGCTGACTGAGACTTTTGACTGTTGAAGGTAAAGGTGGATGGAATTCCAATGTGGTATAAGCCTAAAAATGCAGAGCCTCAATTTGTGGAGTTATATGGTGGCTACACCGAGGATGATGATGAGGCCAAAGGGTCGGTTTGAATTTTTCGTTTCTTCAATTTGACGTATGTGCATGATATCTAATGGTTTTGCCTGATAACCTATCATTGGAGATGGCTAGGTTCAATTCCCAGTGCGTGCCATGACGTGCATTTGGCGCTCCTCTTGTGTCCTCTAGATCCCAAATCTCAGTTGATGATGAAAGATATTTTCTTTGATGCTGACTGAAACTGTTTTGACTGTTGAGGTTTCAACCAATTGCTGTAATTTTTGCCATATAGTAAGAGAGAAGGAACAAGAAAGATTTGACACACAGAATTCTAGAGTGAACAGATAGAGAAAGTGCATTCCAAAGAAAATGATCAATTGAGGCGAATTATATAGACTGAGCCAAAGCAGTTCTAGTATGAGGAACCAAAGAGGTCAAATAAATTTTGTTGGACAAACAAAGTGGATGGTGGAAAGAAACAGGATGAGGTCAAATTATAACGTCAACCAAATACTTCGGAGCAAGACCCTGCTGAGCCTAGAAGGATCTGAAATTGTACTGTAGAGGGAGCCAATGAAATTCATCAAATATAAAGATAGATATATGCAGGGGCGGATCCAGGGGGCCAATCCGGCCATGGCCCCCGATTTAGAAAATTCTTTATTTTTTACCAGCCATTTTGGCGTGGAAAGTGGACGTGGGCCCCCCCCCCATCAGTTTGGCAGACCTTTACAAAAGTATCCTATGATGACTTTTAAAAAAATAAGGTGGTCAACACTTTTTGGGGTGGATGAAATGGTATATTTTCCCAGAGAATTGGACAAATGAATTTTAAAATTTAAAGAAAGGTCGTCAGATTGTCCAGCGACCAAGACCTAAATCCGCCACTGGATATATGTGAGTATCTGGGAAGGCAGGCAGCTGTTTTGAGCACTAACTGAAGAGAGGAAGACCATTGATGACAATTGAATTGCATTAACCTGATAGTTAGGAATTTTTCTCTAGCTATTTTTTTAAAGGTTTGGCTTAAAATTTTTATGCAGCTTTGATGGAGTCAATTTTGTGTGTCTGTGTGTTTTGCTGATTCAGAGGCGTCGCAGCATTTGGTGCTGAGCATTTAGAAGACCTGAGTTGCGGGTATGGTCTATTAAAATTATGATGTCACAGTTTCATTGTGTTTCAAATTTATGTAAGAGCCATTCTATTTAAAACCTTGTGCTGTCATCTCATACGTTTGGAAAACGGTAATGATGCGCCATGTATATTTTCCAATTAAATCGGGTGATTTTTAAGATTCTAGGACTATTTTATTAGTTTGACATCTTGACTTTTTGTGTGTGTTTGTTGTTGTTACCTGGATTAGAGCAGAGTCCAGCCAGAGATAATTGCTCAGTGTCTGACTATCTGTAGTATGCATTTAATTCTTTATTCGTTCATTCATTATGATAGCTAGCGCCTTTTCTATGGAACTACTCAGGGGCATTCCCAATCCATGTACGGCCAAATAAAGGTCCTTAATAGGCCGATTCACCAATGTTAGGGAAAAAAATTATTTTTCATTTCATATTGGGCTAGACCCTGGTTTGGTGCCGTTTGGGATCAGGAACATTAGTGCAAAATTATATTCATATACAATGAGTTTTAGTGACACCTCAAGACATCCAAAGTTTTGTAAAATGACGAAAACGGCATTTTTACCTACAAATAACATTTAATGTTAATTTTTATTTGAACTGGTCAAAATATTTGAGTGAAATAGTGCATAGGTCATGTCACACTACTATTCAGTGTTCACAGTAATGTAGGTAAAGATTAGAATGTGTCTTGTCAGCTCTGTACTTTTTCTTAAGTGAAGTCGTCATGAGACGTCGATCATTTTCGGCTATCTGAAACACAAGCTGCCGCTGAGCACAATGGAAGTCCGTTGCAATTAGACAGCATGTTCCACAGAGTCATTGATGACTTTTATGCTTGCCACCTTATGCTTGGCATCAACATAGGAAGGGCTGGAAGGCCAAATAATTTGATCATCTGTAAGAAAATGTGGATCAATTTTACCTGGTAAGTGCAGTGAACAGCTGCATAGATCTTTCAGTGACAGAATCCAATTAATCTATAATTCCTGGAACTATTCAATTGACTTTGAATCAACCCTTCTGACATCTGTTTTCATCTGTGGTCTCTTCAGAACAGCAATCATCACATCTTTCTCCCCTATTCCAGACACAATCAGAAACAATGCAAAACCAATCAAATCCTCACTCATGTACCACAGATGCTTTCTCATTTTTCTTCAGTGTAATGTCTGCCACTTGACTGTCATCCTTGCCAAATAACTCCAAAGTATGGAGGCGACAGAGGTCATTATATGGAACGTGTGAACTGTTTGGAGCAGTTAACCAGGCCTTCACATTGGTGCTAATGGCGAGCAGACAGGGTGCGTCGAAGAACCTTTGGTTCTTGTGCTGTAGGTTTGAATTGTTCATGAACAAGTAAATTTTTGTACAGCAAATTTCCTTTGTCATCCATCTGGCACGGTGATAGGCTCCTGGAGGGCTGAAATGTGCTTGATCATTACACAGTGACATTTGCACCCAGTATATAGTTCCATTTTTATGAACTTAAGGCAATCCTGACACGGTTGAATATCTTGGCTGAGTTGAGTCTGAAGGAAGCCTATAATTGTCCTCCCTCTTCTGGTCAAGCCACCAAAACTCACCACTTGTGAGATCAGATTTGCTCCAATGGCTACAGCATACAGTGTGAACATTATATTTGCTAGTGTCAATGAAATTCCACTATTCTTTGAATCGAGTAAGCTTACATATTGCTGCAATCTGTGGTCCAGAAGACTTGAAATATTGTTCGACAACTGCAGCTGAAACAAGTTCAAAGATATGATGCCGGCAGGCTAAAGACAGTAGACATTTGTAAAATGCCTGCTGAATGACTATAATGGCACCGGTTTGAACACCAGTGTTTAAGCTGATTGAATCGGAACAAAGACCTGCAAGCCAGTCTGGTACATCTTTCCAGTCTTGTCATGTTTGGATCACAGTGTTTTCTGGAAGGGCTGGAAGGCCAAATAATTTGATCATCTGTAAGAAAATGTGGATCAATTTTACCTGGTAAGTGCAGTGAACAGCTGCATAGATCTTTCAGTGACAGAATCCAATTAATCTATAATTCCTGGAACTATTCAATTGACTTTGAATCAACCCTTCTGACATCTGTTTTCATCTGTGGTCTCTTCAGAACAGCAATCATCACATCTTTCTCCCCTATTCCAGACACAATCAGAAACAATGCAAAACCAATCAAATCCTCACTCATGTACCACAGATGCTTTCTCATTTTTCTTCAGTGTAATGTCTGCCACTTGACTGTCATCCTTGCCAAATAACTCCAAAGTATGGAGGCGACAGAGGTCATTATATGGAACGTGTGAACTGTTTGGAGCAGTTAACCAGGCCTTCACATTGGTGCTAATGGCGAGCAGACAGGGTGCGTCGAAGAACCTTTGGTTCTTGTGCTGTAGGTTTGAATTGTTCATGAACAAGTAAATTTGTGTACAGCAAATTTCCTTTGTCATCCATCTGGCACGGTGATAGGCTCCTGGAGGGCTGAAATGTGCTTGATCATTACACAGTGACATTTGCACCCAGTATATAGTTCCATTTTTATGAACTTAAGGCAATCCTGACACGGTTGAATATCTTGGCTGAGTTGAGTCTGAAGGAAGCCTATAATTGTCCTCCCTCTTCTGGTCAAGCCACCAAAACTCACCACTTGTGAGATCAGATTTGCTCCAATGGCTACAGCATACAGTGTGAACATTATATTTGCTAGTGTCAATGAAATTCCACTATTCTTTGAATCGAGTAAGCTTACATATTGCTGCAATCTGTGGTCCAGAAGACTTGAAATATTGTTCGACAACTGCAGCTGAAACAAGTTCAAAGATATGATGCCGGCAGGCTAAAGACAGTAGACATTTGTAAAATGCCTGCTGAATGACTATAATGGCACCGGTTTGAACACCAGTGTTTAAGCTGATTGAATCGGAACAAAGACCTGCAAGCCAGTCTGGTACATCTTTCCAGTCTTGTCATGTTTGGATCACAGTGTTTTCCATAAGTTCACCAGAACCAGTAGGGCTCACTAGGAGTTCAGGAATGGCCAACAATTTATCAACATTCATACCTCATTGAACAATTGGCATCCTGTCAACCAGGTCCTTATCATGGTCTGGTAGTAAGTTTCTGTCAAAATGAGCAATCGATATTCTACCTGGCACGTATTTGGCATGTATCTAGAATTTCCTAACTCTTTTCCATGCTCTCCAGATAGAACTGGCTGACAGTGTCATGTCCTCAACGTCAATGCCAAGAGCAAGTAAGAGCTGGAGCAACAATGCGTATTGCTTCTCATGGTGTAGCTTTTGTGCGATCAAGGATTGCTGCAGACAGTGGATCATCAGTGAGGTGTCATATTTTGAGTGTAGTGAACATCGCAGTTTGATGAGTTTGCATTGTTATCCATGGAGTCGCTAGAGTGTTTGTTTTCAGCAGCAAGTCTTGTGTCAATGATATACGTTTGCTAATTAGCAGTTCTTAATCGTCAGTGTCATCCTTGTATTCTGTCAGTGTAGCTGACTTTGTATGCCACCTTTTGCTTCCATTGCCTTTTTGATGTGACAGATTTCTTCAAACTTCCTCTGTATTGCGTTTCTCTTCACATTCTTTGAATGCTGGAGACTGACTAACTGTTGTCATTTTCCACTCTTCTCTCAGGTGCTGTAGAAAAATCCAGTGCTGTTGAATTTTTATCAGTCTTTTGCAATCCGCATTATCATTTCCATTTCTTAGATTGTCATTCCAACTCGAGAGTCAAGACATCCAGCAAAGATGATAAGACTTAATTTAATATTGTTTGAAACACATTGTGCAATGTGCATCGTAAATGCAAGTAAGTAAAGAAAAGAATTAGTCTGTTACACTGTGTCGGATTGTCTGCCACTCACAGCACAAAATAATGTATTTTTATGTACGGAAATGAAGGTAAATTCACAATGGCTGATTACAGAATACAGAACTCTATTGAGGTGTCACTAAACAGTGGAATAATCTCATGAAAATTTAAGGAGTTATTTACAACACCAAACGGCATCATTTAAGCAT
>OX457046.1:20448153-20535185 GCA_949752735.1 Lumbricus terrestris
GCAGCAGACACACTGTTATCAAAGACTGTGTTGTAACGTAAAATAAAGCGATATTATAAAGGTGAATTTGAGGTCCATTGTTGTACCTGAAATATAACGATGCCTATTACAGAAATGTTGCAATGTAACTTTGGAATTCTAAATAATAGTCAGTATTACTAGTAAATAATGGCATCATGTAGAATTGGTGTTATTATGCTAGTTGGATTAGACCAGCAGTCCTATTCAACAGCATTCCTCGCATTAGCTGACATCCTATTCTGTGATTTATCAGTTGGCTGGGGCCATCATCGGCACACGTGGCAACCGTATTAGGGAATTTCAACAGGAGTCCGGAGCAAAGATCAAAATCGGCGATGTGTCTGCGGATTCTGACGAGCGCATCATCACGATTACTGGAACGAAAGAGGGGATTGAGATAGCGCAACACTTAATCCAGATGACGTAAGTAGAAACTGTTGTCCTCAAACACTGGGGTTAACTTTTCGAAGAATATTAAAATTATCCTGCATAAATCATAGATTTGAGAGATCTCAAAAGCCTGATGTAGAAATTCACTTTGCAATTATTGGGTACTGTACTGTCTTTGGGATGAAAGCTGTGTTGCTATAAAGTGAGTAAGTATCTTTATTGAACCAACTTACTGTCGGTACTTTGGTGTGCATGCATTGGATAAAGTGTAGCAGCTCCTCTCACGTCATCAGGTCTGTGTTATGACATACATGTGCTTTATTTGCTCAATTGCTTATTAGCTCGTTTGTGTTTAGCGATGTTTACATTATAAATAATATTAATATTATGTTTGAGTGGTGGATTGCTGCTGTATTTGCCTTTTATGTATCTCGATGTGCTGAGATCGATGCTTATTTTTTCTGTTCATGTCACATCTACTGTTGGTCCTGCTCTGAATAGTTGACACAACTTGACAGTGTCATCTGTGTGTACTTTATGTCACTGATGACTACTATTGACGTAGATGTGTATGACTCATATTAACCCTTGTCTTTTCTATATTGGAATATGACGTAAGGTTGTTCTTTGTGTTTTGTGTGCTCCAGGGTAAAGAAACATTCGGGAACTTCATCTTAAAAACACCCGAAGAAAGCTCTGAAATGTGGAGAACTCTTTTTCTGTAGAGACTGTTGATGAAAACTTTGCGACATTCGATATCTTCATGTAAAAGCGTCTACGTAAACTGCCTGTTTGAATAAGACTAGCAATAGGTCTATCGGGACAGTTGTTAGGCAAAAGGTTCATAATAACTTTCTATAGTCTAGAATGAAGGACTGATGAAGTGTCGATGCTGTACTAGAGCAGTGGTTGTCAACCGTGGGTCGTAACCCCACGGGGTTGCCTAACGATTTGCCGGGGCTTCATAGATTTTTAAGAGCACTACTCAGAGGCGCAACCATCCTCAGCATGCCAAATAAAACTCAACTCTCAAGATGGACAACTCCTATGCCAGCGGTCGGAAAACATCGAGGAACATTGTACAAAGTGAACTATGCCAGCCTAATGTTTTCCTGGTGAAAATGTAACTAGCATGCATAGGCATTATTGGCAACTGTTTTAGGTGAAGCGAGCAGTTTTAAAAGGATCTGCTTTATTCTTCGTGTAAATGGTCAGAACAATTAATAATAACCGAGGCCGACACCTTGACGCTAGTGACGCTTAGGCCTATCCAGCCAGGGCTGGATTTAAGCATGGCGTAATAAATTAAATTTTTTCTCACCTTCAGTGGAACAAATTTTGTTGTAAAATAATTCAAATAGCGTACCTTTGCCTATCGCAATACAGCAGTTTTGTTTTTGTGTACCCTTCACTGCGTGCATTACCTGACAATGGAAGATATCCTAATAGTGAGTGTTAGTGCCATACTGTTAATCTCTTAGGCCTAATGGACACCCAGTGTGTTAGGCCTACGACAATGTTAGCAACTGTCTGAGCCTATTTGCTCTTGTTTCCTTCAGTTTATTACTGCACTCTTATCTTCACCAATGAGTTGTATAGCTAATAACCTAAAAGCTTAATTACACCAGTAGGCTGTGCTTATTATAGGCTAATTAACTCTGGTTTCCTTATAACTGTCTATAGCAGGGGTCTCAAACACGCGGGCCGCATGCGGCCCGCGAACCCGATTAATGCGGCCCGCGAACAGTTTCCTAGTTTTTTATTTTTTAAAGTTAGACATCGGTTTAAAAGAATTTTGCAGTTATTTTACTATTTCAACCAATGTTTAAACTGCTTTCTACTCCTTTTGATTTAACACTGAGTCCACAGCAGCAGATAGGCATATAGGTTAGGCATAATGCAGATGGATTTAGTGGACCTTCAGTGCGATGCAACGCCGAAGCAGAAGAATGCACAGCAAAGTTTGTATGCCGCGGTGTCGCAAAATATAGTATCCCCGGAATAATCGTCGATTCGTATCTCCCCAGATGATGAGAAGTTGAAAAATGTTACTTCCGCGTGTGCTTATTTTTGCAGGTCAACTTCCATTTGCTTGGTTTTGAACAATGACACTATGTATTAACAGGCAGGCCCTATGTTTATTCCTATAATTTTGGTGAATTTGGTTTAGAGGACTTAGAACATTTAGAACACTCAGAGTCTCTAGGCCTAACTAAATTCGAGCTGAATTGCTCTGAACATTGATTAGGATACTTTACAAAATTAGTCATTTTAAATTTTGATTACAGCATAATTTCTTCAATTATAGGGCCCACGCATTTTTCGATAATTACGATAGAATGGTTTTCCAATGTGGTTTGTAGTAGCCTACCATAATAGTTACACTTAAAATAAATATTATGTGAATTTTACAGGGCTATATCATCATTACAGTAGGCTATTGTATGCTGCAATGACACATAACTAATTCCAGTTTCACTTGCACGATTAGCCTATATTTTTATGTTGCGGCCCGCGAATCATCAAAATTTTCGAATGCGGCCCATATGCTGACTTGAGTTTGAGACCTCTGGTCTATAGCCTAGGCCTACTATAGTCCATAGGCTATAGACCTACTGCAAAATAGAGTGTATGACACTGAAAATATGACGTTTAGTACAATTATTCCATATGCTCAGAAACTCGGGTCAAAATTTAATCGTGTCTTTGTTGACTACGTCTTATGTTTATCTTAAAATTTTGAGAATAACTAAAAAAGGGTCATCAGTTTTTAAAGTAGCGAAAGTAGTATAGTTTCCTGAAATTTTGGCCAAAAGACTGAAGAAATAAAAAAAGCATATAAGCCTACTTGTTGTTAAAATTTTGGTAGCTGGAAGCAATAACAATATTATTTGTGTAAGAAAAATTAATTGGTCTAGGAAATTTAGACATTGTTACCAAGCACCTCAGATGCATTGGTTTGATTCGCGAAGGCTGGACAGAGCTGAGAAAATTATTACGAGTTTATGTGTAAGCAGACCTTGCATGATAGATTGCATGTCAAACAACACAGTCCTCTGTGCTCAGTGAGCAAGATGGGTATCCTGTGCCAGGATGGGTACCCTGGGCAGTGTCATAATTCGTAAAGACAGTTGATGCTCTGAATGAATGATGTGCTGTATCCAGCTGCATGGTGTGATGTACAATTGTATTCTGGTGCCTCTGGGCGAAGGTTCTCATGTTTTAATAAAATTTGACACCATGCTACAGTTGGAACCTGTCTTACAGGCTCCCCAGGGAAACAAAACCAAGAATAATAGTCTAGATTTTCTACATAATTATTTGGCTACAAAGTATGTTTATTTATTTCTTCATTTCTATAGTGCCCCTTCAAGCTCTCTACTCAGAGGCGCTCCCGACTACAGCGCGGACACTGCATCGGAGTTTCACGCAGAAGCGCCCAAGCAATTGCGAGTGAAGGACTTGCTCAAGGTCCCTACGCGGCGACTTGAGGTGGATTCGAACCTAGAACCTTCCGGCTTCAAGGCAACGACGCCACCATTATACCACCGCGCCCCACAAGATGTGGCGCATGTTGTTTAGCGTGCATATTTTGTCGGCAAAGTAGGCCAACTTATGCAAGTAGTAGGCCTACATGTAATTTGTAGACGAGTAGGCCTACATTACCGTTCGTCCGCACAGCTACAAACTCAAAAGCAAATCCAGCGTCAAATAATAAATTGGTGAAAACATACGCAGCAGGCCAGGGCTACATAAAGCCATTGCAAGCGCAGGGCAGATGCCTAGGCTATTCTGCCAACAGCTAGAATCATGATTAACATCATGGCTAGAATGTTATTGTTGACGCTCAACTGTAGGCTAATACAAAGCCGACATTCCACAGATCCACTACGCGTCACGAAATACGAAGAGGCTAACTCAAACTATCACGCTTCAGATAGGCTAATAATTGAAAGTGATTGTAGAGAAAAGTTCAGAAAACACGGTTGCCGGAGATTTCAAAATGCAATCAAAGGAGTTCCATGAAGTACTTTCAACAACTAACACTACTATAATACGGCGCTGTTACGCTGTTGTGTTTGCTAAAGAAAGTAAAATAATCGATTGATCTTTGGGCCTGTGACTTGACACACTGTAAAAGGCCTATAGCTACCTTAGAATTTGACCTGACATAGAACGCTCAACGCGCGTAAGGCTGTGCGCTTATTAATGATCTCGTGCCTAGCACACTGAGTACCGTAAGATTATGTAACGATATCATCATATTGGAAATCAGATCGTAGATGCACACCCACATCTTATCAGGCTTAGTGCAATTATTGTATTATCCTCATGAATGTATCCCACCAAGGTTCTTTGAATACACTTGGTATCCCACCGTTTCTCACGTCTTCGTAAACTGCCTGTTTAAATTCGCCGACAAGATCAGGCGCCATTCCAATTTCCAACGTCTTCCGTCCTTCCACTATGCCTGTCCCTCAGAGACCCCGCCCTCAGGTCGTCCCAGCAAGCACCGGAAACACTTCTAGACCACAGGAATGCGCCTTGGGCCAGCGGACCAGGCAAATGACTCCCGCATTCTGCGAAATCAACGATCACTTTTCCGCTCGCTGTCTCTTTCTCTCCTCGGCTCAGACCCCCAGCGAGACCTCAGACCAGCGCTGCCGCAGAGGCGAGGGTGGGCCAAACAGATATCATCGTGCGCAGCGCTCACCGAGGGCCGAAGGCGGAGGCGGCGGCCGTGGCCCGGTGTTAGTCACGGGACACTTGGCTTTGGAAACAATTGCGCAGGAGTTGTGATGGGTAGGCCCTAATCAGGACAGAGCGCACGTTAAGCGCCTTTCGCTCTGAAGCCCAGGCCACTTGCTGATTGACTGGACACGAAAGAAACTATCCTCTAATAACGGGGACCTACTCGCCGGTACTGGCGGGAGACGAATTTTTATGATCTTGCGGTACACCTCATAATCTTTTTTGGTCACTCGAACGACGGCTTGCAACGGAATTATATTGTTCAGACCGGCGCTGACCTCTACAGTGACCACGCCCACAATGCGTCATGGTTGAAGACGAGTTACGTCATCGTCGTAGCAGATTATACACATCTCTTGATGGATCGGGTTTGGCGACCAAACGATGACGTTATACGTTACGTCAGCGCTCACAGATGACGTCATTCCAGTAATTGGACAGGTACGTCTTACTTCAGAGGGGCATTTAAATTTAAATTCAATAGTAGATAGGAAGATACACACGCACGTGCTGGTGTAGTTGTATAGGCCAGAGTACAGCGCCGAAACAATAATATCATTTTAGGCAAGGCGGTGACGGTTTGAGAGAAACGGAATTTTTGGTCTAAGCGGTTGCGTCAACTTCAAGACGAATGAACACAGAGGTCAAGCGGTTGACCTCTGGTAGGCCTAACAATGTAATGTTCAAAGTCGATATTATAACCTTGATATTCTGCTCTAAATAGAGCTACAAAATAATACAACTGCTACTTCCGCTCTATAACCTCTACTGCTTAACGGTGTGCATCGTACACAGTTCTGTTCTCAACGATTGCTGACTGTTTTCTAGTTGGTGCATTGGCTGTTAATTGTTGTCGACAGGTTGCATGGAGGCAGACGATCTCAAAATGAATTAAAACGCATCTGCTAAGATTTAACAGACGAGCATACGTACATATGTACACATGCGTACATATGTACATAAGTACATTTGTAAATGTGTTACGTATTTACATACATAATACATACATGCGTGCATGCATGCATGCATGCATACATACATACATACATACGTACGTACGTACGTGCGTGCGTGCGTACGTGCGTGCGTGCGTACGTACGTACCTACATACATACATGCATGCATGCATGCATGCATGCATGCATGCATGCATACATGCATACATACATACATACATACATACATACATACATACATACATACATACATACATACATACATACATACATACATACATACATACATGCATGCATGCATACATACATACATACATACATACATACATACATACATACATACATACATACATACATATATGCATATACATAAATAACAGTATATAGAACAGTATTTTGGTCTTGACTAATCCCTGCATAATGATATAAATTTCCTTGCACTAATCGCTGTTTCTAAGCACAAGTGTTTAGGCGTACATTTAAAAGCGAGTGGTAAAGTATTGCAACTTGCAAGACAGAACATGTAAATCATTGCTAATGACACGCATTGATAACCTCACCAGTCGTAGGCCCTACCTCACCCCCCCTAAATCAATGACTCAAAACTTCCACATGCATTAGGTGACAAGAAGTTCCGTCGCTTCATTTTGGCAAAGAAGCGTTCAAGTTTTGACACAAGTATATGATATTGACACCGAGGAATAATTGCGACTGAAGGAAAAGCTATCGGCTACAAAATCTGCGCAGTAATTTACAAATCAAAACCACCCACTCACTTCCGTTTTGTATTAATCATCTAAATGCGCGACTAGCCCTTATAACCAAATTGTTCTAGAACCATCTGATTATAATTATATACCTCTATAAAATAATGTATATAAACGTGTAGCCTAACCATTGGGTGCATCATGTTTCCATGTAAATAAGTAAGCAAGTCAGTGAGTAGCAATATATATGTATGTATACATGTGTGTGTACATGTATGTATGTATGTATGTATGTATGTATGTATGTATGTATGTATGTATGTATGTATGTATGTATGTATGTATGTATGTATGTATGTATGTATGTATGTATGTATGTATGTATGTATGTATGTATGTATGTATGTATGTATGTATGTATGTATGTATGTATGTATGTATGTGTGTAAAAGGACACTTAATATAGCGCCAGGTTCCGAGAATCCTTTACAATTTCTGTTGTGTATACTGTATAGGCCTACTTGTCGCCATAAAAATCGATCTAATAAAATCTGCATCAACGGTTCGTCCATAGTTCTTTGCCAACTCATAGAAGAGAGCAACGAGAGCAATCACGAGTTGCTCTGTGCGGAGTTATACCCACCTGCCATTGACCGATCTCCATCACCAATCGAAAATATACATGTATTTAGGCCTATAGTAGACAAGCATGCACTCTCGTATATAGCCTATATATACATGTATATATGTATATATATATATATATATATATGCACATGTGCATTTATATATAATATTATATACAATGCACTTACGAAGCATGAAAGGCGGCCTTGTGTTTGTCCATGACTACAACAGGTGTGGCCGACGAAAGCATGTTTTAATTATTATAAGCGACATCTGATCGGAGGATCTTCGTACAGACAGATTTCACGTACACAATGATGATGGTGATGATGATGATGATGATGATGATGATGATGATGATGATGATGATGATGATGATGATGATGATGATGGCGATGGCGATGGCGATGGCGGTGGCGGTGGCGATGGCGATGGCGGTGGCGGTGGCGATGGCGATGGCGATGGCGGTGGCGGTGGCGATGGCGATGGCGGTGGCGATGGCGGTGGCGGTGGCGATGGCGATGGCGATGGCGATGGCGATAACGAGTTCGTTCCTGTGGCAGTATAGAATCGCTGGGCCCCATCAACCGTGCAGGCCGCGAGTTCTTGGCAGAGTTGGGGCGCCGAATGACCACCGTCTCAGGTGACCCTCTGGAGACCGTGCACTTGTTCTAGCAGCTATCCATTTGCACGCAATGATCTAATGCAGTAGAATTCAGAGGCACGTTCGCACAACGCACCGAGGTCGAGGACCACTATAGCTACATGTATATAGAACTATAGATTAATAAATCCTGAGGGATCATAAACACCTCCTGTAAAATAATAATAATAGGCCTAATAATAATAACAATTTTTCCGACAATTTATGTTGCGCCGTAACATGTAAAAGCGCCTTGTACACACAGCATTATAAATCTGTTATTTATATATATATATAATACATAAATATATATATATATATAATCTATATATATATATAATCTATATATAAATCTGTTATTTATATACATAGTCTATAGTATATATATATATATATATATATATATATAGCTTTGCTCTGCCGTCTGCCTGATGTGCTTAATGCGTCTTGTCCTTCCGTCTTTCACTGGATTTTTTATGTCTGCCGTACTTGCCATGTCCAAGATACTCATATTATTCTATTGCGTATATAATTATCATAGCCTACCATGCATGCCAATTCAGACCGACGTTTAATTTAATTTCTGCAATTTATTATAATTATAGGCGATACATAATGTGCGTCAATATGAATTTAATTAAGGCATTTGATTGAATTTTGCACCGTATTGCGTTTCAAATGTGCGAAATTGATATTTACTGCGTAAGTCTGGCACTGAAGCACTGTGAGCTACTTGAAAATGATGTAGTGACATTGTAGTCTATAGATAAGGAAAGAGATAGATAGATAACAGACAGACAGACAGACAGACAGACAGACAGACAGACAGACAGACAGACAGACAGACAGACAGACAGACAGAGACAAACAGGCAGGCAGGCAGGTAGGCAGGCAGACATGCAGAGGCGAGGCCTAAAGACCTATGCATGCGTGAGTGAGAGAAGGTGAGGACATACATATGTTGTTAATTATAAGCTGTTCAACAGTAGACCGTTGCATATTGGGTCCAACTCCTTGACGGTGCAAGGATATAATTATTATATTTGACGTACATGTCGGCCGTATTCCTGACGGAAATCTACCTTATAGTTAAAACAACGGCTCGTGTCACATACGGCATATGCCATTGTATACGTGCAAACAGACAGATAATATAGGCCCATATATCTTGGTAGACCTTAGCGTGTTTCGGCTTACTGGAAAGCCGATTGCTCAGAAAAATTAGCATGCACTTCAGTGCGAATTAATATATGCCTAAGTAGAAATGACAGTGTTTAAAATTACTTCATATCCCCTGGAGTTTTTCCCTCGTTTGTATGAATGGAATGTAACATTAGATACATGCATCCAAAAGATCTATAGCTCCTTAATTGCAGTGGTCAAACTTGGAATCAAAATACATTGTAATATATCTGCCTGTAGCAAAAATCCTTCTGCAGTGTTATAAGTACTGTGTTCCTAGGCTTAGAAACACATTTCAAGAAGAGCTTTGTAATGGATGATGCTTATAAACGTAGACTAGGTTACGCTATATGCCTATATCAGAACTGTAGAAATATAAAGCTGTTTGTAGACCTAATCAATTGTAATCTGGAAGTTGCTAGGACCATATAGGCCTCCTATAATTAGCAGAGGAATTTAGCAGAAAGTACAGACTTGGCACAGATGTCAAGTAAACCGAACTAACGAACATACTAAAAGTTCATAATCCGTGCTGCATGTGCTCGAGTGGCCATCTTGGAAAATGGCGGCCAAAATTTCAGTTTTATAATTCTTACACTATAATTATAATGTAGGCATATACTGCTCAACCAAGCTGTACTGCTGCAGTATACATGGTTTTTGCACCTCATGATGATTAAAATCGTTTGATCGTGTAGCATCCGATACATGTATACCCTAACCTTTAAAAAGAAGATCTCCCGGATTAGTCCACGTTCAGAGTTCTGCCACATCAAATGAATTATCCTCACACTCAGTGGCGTAGACAAGGGTGTTTCGGGGGTTAAAACCCCCCATTGGCCTAGGAAAAAAGCTTTTCAAAGGTTATTTATCCACTTAAATAAGAAAAACAAAATAATTGCTTGTAGTAACAATTGTTTTTCTTATTTTATTCCCTTTATTACTTTATTCCCTTTTTGTTTGCTGTAGGCCTAATACTGTTGGGTTGGTGTCAGAAATGGCATCCGGCCAGGCCATAAAACCCACAAAACCCCCATCATAAATTCCTGGCTACGGCACTGGTCACACTCAGTCAGCGCATATAGTATATATATAATTATCCAACTGATTGAAGAATTGATTGATGAATCATATTTCAGGTGATACTCGGAATCCAAGATGTCGGACATCTGGACCGGCGAGAGAACTCTGAGCGCCGTTCTCAGTCAACATCCGGGTGAACTGGTGCGAACCGGAAGTCCTAATTTTGTCTGTTCAGTGCTCCCTGGCCACTGGCGCACGAACAAGACACTTCCGGTCGCCTTCAAGGTCGTTGCACTGGGCGAGGTCATGGACGGAACGAAGGTCACGTTGGCCGCCGGAAGTGACGAGAACTATTCGGCTGAATTGCGAAACTGTGTTTCATACATGAAGGACTACGTGGCAAAGTTTAACGATCTCAGGTTCATCGGAAGAAGCGGGAGGGGTCAGTGTCAATACAATACGATACGAAACAATACAATGCAATACAATACAGTATAGTACAGTACAATACAACACAATACAATGCAATGCAATACAATACAATACATTGCGATGGAATACAATACGATACAAGGCAACGCAATCCATTATGATACTTTATAATACAGACTGATTATACAGTACCATACAATACTGTATACAATACAATGCAATTCATTACAATAAAACTCAGTAGTACAGAGCAGTTTACTTGTGTGTTTACTTTCTCGGTTATCAATCAATCAATCAACCAATCAGTCAATCAACCAATCAATCAATCAGTCAATCAACCAATCAATCAATCAGCCAATCAATCAGTCAATCAACCAATCAATCAACCAATCAATCAATCAATCAGTCAATCAACCAATCAATCAACCAATCAATCAATCAATCAGCCAATCAATCAATCAATCAATCAATCAGCCAATCAATCAATCAACCAATCAATCAATCAATCAATCAGCCAATCAATCAATCAACCAATCAATCAATCAACCAATCAGTCAATCTATTGACTTTCTCGGTTAACTTGTGTATTATTCGCTTCATTAGTAAATAAAGATAATTGAGTGTCGTTTGCTGCAGTAGCCTACTTAAACAACTTTTCATGACGTAACCATTTTGAGTGAGCTTAGAACAAAGCAAGGTAAGGGTCTACACTATAGCAAACTGAAGAAACAAGAATAATTAACAAAAAATCAGTACGCAGGAAAATGAAGAATTCCATTACACTTACGCTACTTAGAAAATGACTTATAATTTTGTTTGTGAGACCTGTTGTATGTTTATGCGTATAATTAGGTAAGAGTTTTTCACTGACCATAACGATCAGTACGTGTCCACCTCAAGTGGCCACTTACCAGAAGGCCATCAAGGTGACCGTTGATGGACCACGTGAAGCACGATGCAAAACAAGTAAGTACAGGCGCTATATAAACTACGTATTTTTACCGGGCAACGCATGGTGGGATGGAGGTTGGTAGAGCAGGTGGGGCGAGATGAGGCGGGGTGGGTGGGGCAGCTTGACCTGGGTGGTGGGAGTAGGGGTAGATTAAGCAGGTGGGGTAGGTTGGGCTGGGTTGTGGCAGGGTGGGGCAGGTTGGACGGGGTGGTGGCGGGGTGGGGCAGGTTGGGTTGGTGGTGGCGGGTTTAGCAGGTTGGGCTGGGTGGTGGTGGGATGGAGCAAGGTGGGGTGGGTGGGTGGAGTGGAGCAGGTTGGGCTAGGTGGCGGCGGGATGGGGCAGGTTTGGCTGGGTGGTGGCGGGGTTGGTCATGTGAGGTTGGGTGGGGACGGGGTGGGGCAGGGTGAAGACACAAACCGAAATTTGTCAGCTAGTTCAGGATAAGTGAGCAATGAGCATTGAGGATCTGGTTCCGCCGCTCTATACGGTTGACGCTGTGCTATGGTGACGCCACGCCGCCACATATATGCCTGGCGACTGGTCGAGGCGACTGGCTCCACCCAACGACCAGAACCGTCAACGCGGAGTCTTTGTGCCTCATGCCGGAAGTTGACATTCGTTGACATTTGACCCCCACAATTATTGAGATTCACCCATCTTTCTCTGCCACCAAGTTTCTGTGTAACCTAACCTCATCTCTGATTCAGTCCTGCTTGTGATCCAACGACGATTTATGTCGCTCGGTGGAGAAGTAAGACGCTGTAACAGTTGGCGCTCCACTAAAGTGACACATTCACTTACGTTACTACATTACAAAAGTTGGCCAAGGCGTGCGCGTAATTAAAATTAGCAATATTGTATTATTGCAGATTTAAGTATAGAGGCACCACTTCAAAAGAAAATCTTCTGAGGCGCTGCTAATGATGTGTAGTCGGGGTGGGTATTTCAGGGGGTTGTTGGGGGTTTAACCTCCGACATAACATGCAGTGGTGGCGCCAGGATTTCAGTTTTGGGGGCTAAAGGGGTTTTTCGTGCAAATATTTCATTTTTACATGGGAAAAAAATGGATGGCTTTTTTTAGGGGGCCCTTGCCCCCCCCTATAGCGCCGTCACTGCCTCCATGTCTTTCTTAGGACCCCCTATTAAAGTATTCATTGCACGCCCTAACTCCACAAAATCAGCATCTGACCCCTCAGTTATTTTTCTACAAATTCTCATGTATGAGGTATACAATGAAGTCTGGAGATTCAAGCCTATAATAGTTCTTCATCAGTCTATCTTCGCCTGTGAAGCCACCAACACGCGTAACCCTATCCTACCCAGTCAAGTGTAACCGGGCTAAAAATACCACTTGTTTTAAATTGACTCCTGTCTTAGCCCGGTCCTTGTCGTCTAATGATAAGATAGCCTTACCGTCTTAAGCTACTATTCTCTCAGCGGGAAACCTTGGATCGTTTCGACTCCGCCAGTGTTCACAATAATTAGGCCCTATAATATTTATACGAACACATTCACATAAGCTGTAGTATGCACATGTTAGCACACACACAAACACACACCACACACACACGCACACACACACACACACACAAACGCACGCACACACAGACACACGCACACACGCATATATATATAGATATACATGCATATATATATATATATACATATATATATATATATGGGTAGTCGAGCGTGGGTGTGAAAATGTGTGTGTGTCATAATGATAGTAACACCATGCAGCCAAGGGGAAGTCTTCCCGTGAATCACTCACTAATCGACCCGTTCATTCATAAACCTGTCGGTCGTAATGTGCCGCGCGTATTATGATATCCGAGTGCAGCCCACCGCTGGCCAGATGAAGATGCTATGGTGGACCTGTCTGCTGCAATACGAAACGGAGACTTAGGGTGTGGGGGTGGGGGGGGGGGCGAGGGGGGTCTGCATGTGAACGTGTGAGTCTGGGTGATCATTTCTGATGCATGGAGGAAATAATGTCCTGGGTGAAACACTCAACCACGTCTCCCATTCTCCACAGTCAGCAATCACTTTGTTTGATAGGTGGTCATTAAAGCCAACTCAGGCAACGATCATTAACCATCTGCCTTTGCAGGGCATCCATTTGACCCTATCGTATAAGCACCCTGATTTGTTATGGGCTGTACATGTTTGTTAGTCCATCCAGTTGTTAGTCCATCCGTCCGCTTACGTGGGCGGCGGAGATGCGTAGGCCTACGCGGCAACACAACCGTCGCCTGAGTTGGCTTTAGGCCTATTGACGACCATGTCGACCAATGAGGGGCGCGGTGGTGGGGCGCGGTGGTGTAGTGGTGGCGTCGTTGCCTTGAAGTCGAAAGGTTCGAGGTTCGAATCCACCTCAAGTCGCCGCGAAGGGACCTTGGGTAAGTCCTTCACTCGCAATTGCTCAGCGCTTCGGCGTGAAACTCCGATGCAGTGTCCGCTCTGCAGTCGGGAGCGCCTCTGAGTAGCGTGCTTGAAGGAGCGCTATAACAAGTGCACATACAAACAAACAAACAATGAGACAAAGTGATTGCTGACACATTGTCAATCATGATTTTGTCCGGTAGTCAAGCAAATGGGACTCATGCTCGTTACCAAACTATCTCTTTGGTTGGATTAAATAACTAGACTGGTTGAACACCGGAATTCTGAGACAATGATACAGAAACAATCAGGAATCCTAACTGATTTGTAATTACGACCAAATTTAGCATGGCTATATGAAAAGCCTAATGCTAAGCTTGTTATGTCGGAAAGCGTCTCAAATGCTTGTACTGATGCAATAGGTGACTAAATGCATGCAGCTTTCCCTTTAAGTATAATATTATAGCTCGCATAGACATCGATTTCCTCATTTCATCTTGCGACTCAGCATTTAAATTGGTTTCCTCTCAGCACTTTTATTCGATTTGAAATTCTTTTTCCCTCCAATTTGTTTTCACTAAGGTCTCCCTGCCAGTAAAGTGGTTACTGAAACTTAGCAACTTAATTTTTTTGGTGATGCGGATAGAGCTCTAGTAATAATATCGTAACCATTTTATTGCCATAAGATAAGATTAGATAAGAATATATTCTTAATTGACCGATTGCTATGGGCATTAGCCTAGGTGTAAAATATGGGATGTGATATTAATCAGTCAGTCAGTCAGTCAGTCAGCCAGTCAGTCAGTCAGTCAGTCAGTCAGTCAATTCGTCAGCCAGCCAGTCAGTCAATCAATCAGTCAGTCAGTCACTACACAGTCATTCAGATAGTCAGTCAGATAGATAGTAGGCCTAAGTCAGTCAAACTGCCGCCCATTGTACCAAAGATGCTAATTATACAGAGATGGTTGAATGGTTCTAATAATATAATATATGTATACATAATTATATGTATATAATATATACATATAATAATTATATAATATTATATACAAAATGCAAAATATATGTATATTATATACAAAATACAGCTCATTCAAGTGCGGAAACGTATTCCTTATTTTAGAGTTGCAAACGGATGACAGTCAACTGTTGCTGTTACATCCACCGCTTGATGTTCCGATGGATGCTGATGGATTCCATTCGAGGCATCTAACTGGAAACATGGACGAAATGGTTCTTCCATCTTTACCACGAAGTCTCAGCTGCACCGTAGGACAACAGCAGCAGCAGCAGCAGCAGCAGCAGCAGCAGCAGCAACAACAACAACAGCAGCATATGTCGGAGCTCTACAGCAGACCAGAAGAGCCACTGGAGCGGCGATTGACACACGGATCCATCACACTACAAGGTATTACCGTATATGGAACAAGGTATTACCATACACGAAACATGGCATTACTAATTAACTATGCACAGACCAAGGTATTACCATACACGAAACAAGACATTACTATGCACGGACAAAAGTTTAATTACTATACACGAAACAAGGCACTAGTATACACGGAACAATGTATTACTATACACGGAACAAGGTATTACTATACACGGAGTAAGGTCTTACTATACACGGAACAAGGTATTACTATACACGGAACAAGGTATTACTATACACGGAACAGGGTATTACTATACACGGAACAAGGTATTACCATACACGTGGACATGATGGTGCAGTGGGTATGTTTGTCGCCATGCAGCCGAAGGGTTGCAGGTTCAAATCCACCTCAAGTCGCCGCGAAGGGACCTTGAGCAAGTCCTTCACTCGCAATTGCTCAGCGCTTCGGCGTGAAACTCCGATGCAGTGTCCGCGCTGTATACTCCGGAGCGCCTCTGAGTAGCGAGCTTGAAGGGGCGCTATAACAAGTGCACATGCAGCAACAAATATAACAACGAAACAAGACATTACTATACACGAAACAATTAGGTATTACCATACTCTACAGAGCAAGGCTTTAGTTAAAATTACACAGAACAAGATATTATGCACAAAAAGTTGCAAGGTAAACCTACAATATCATATAATAATATGGAACCCGATATAATGTAGTTCATGTAGCAAAACTGTTTGGATGCGGTGTGAAAAAGATCAAGAGTCAAGAGTTTAGGGAATAGTGACAGAAAGACGAAAGTAAGTCGTAGTAGACTTTGAATATACTTCTGCTGGTGATCGAAGTTGCCTTACAAATTGTCACAATCAGAGGACAATACCCCGTTTAAATGAGCTTATTTATTTGTTTGTTTGTTTAACAGTCGGCGCTCTAACCAGTCATAAGATTCGCAGTTTAAAGGTTATTGGCTTTGCGAGAGAGGAACGCAGAGATAGATGGAAGCTGTTTTGGATGCGGAAGCGGAAGTAGTGGATACGCATGTAGAGAGACATAGCAACCAACAAAGACACAGAGAGAGAGAGAGAGAGAGAGAGAGAGAGAGAGAGAGAGAGAGAGAGAGAGAGAGAGAGAGAGAGAGAGACAATGCATCGGACTGTAATTTACGAGAATGGGTGAAGACATAGAGACAGACGCAGAGACAGACACAGACACAGAGACAGACACAGAGACAGACACAGAGACAGAGAGAGATGCAGATATACGAGCGGAAAGAAGAAAAAATCAGTGGCTTACAGAGCAAAAACATAAACATCACGCAGAAGGCGGATGCAGGAGAACGAGGAATGGATGGAGGATTGGATGGATGGAGGGAGGGAGGGAGGGAGGGAGAGATGTAGGGAGGGAGGGAGCGAGGGAGGGATGGAGGCGTAGAAAGAACAGTATACAATGCAGAAGGTGACTTGGATTGTTATTTATGCCGATGACTGAACAAAGGTCTACATATTAACTGCAGAGTCGAGATGCACGTCGTCCGAGTTTTCTTTTGCAACTGCGAAGTTCGAACGGTCGACGAATTAGAACAATAAAAATTACGGCGTATGTCACTATATGTGGCCGAGTTGAAGTTAGAGGACAAGTAGGATGGGCGAAGAAGGAGAAGGAGGATGCGGATAAGGAGAAGGACGAGAAAGAAGAGGAGGAGGAGAAGCATTAATAGGACAAGGAGGAGGAGGATGAGGAGGAGAGGTGGAGGAAGAAGAAGAAGAAGAGGAGAATTGTAATAGGACAAGTAGGATGAGGAGGAGGAGGAGGTGGAAGAAGAAGAAGAGGAGAGGAGGAGAGGCATTAATAGGACCAGAAGGAGGATGATGATGATGAAGAGAAGCATTAATAGTAGCAAAGAAAGGAGGAAGAGAACATGCAAATGAGAAGGTGGAGGAGCAGATTATGGAGAGATGGTAATTCAGTTGACATGGGTAATGGATATGGATTATAGATGGTGGAAAGATATAGTTTAATAAGGGGCTTCTGGGTATAATAGGTCTTCTTGGTTCCCGGGTCGTGGTATTCTTTGGACCTTTGGCTGCCCACGAACTCCTCACTGTCCGTCACATGCGTAGGCCTACTTCTATCTCGATCGAGAAGATGGAATCGTCTGAAGCCTGCAGTATTCTTTCTAGTATAATTATTTCACTGGTTCTGGTCCGGAGGAAAAGTGATGAGTTTGTGCTTCAATTAAGTGACGGTTTATAAATGTCACAAATGCGTGTTTGAACTTTGACCATGCAGTCTCTTTATTATTCCTTGCGCCTCGTCGGTTACCACGTGCATGTGCGTATATATATAATTAAAAATTATATATAAATATTATATATATACGAGTGCTCTGTATATAGGCCTATATATATATATATATATATATATATATATATATATATATATATATATATATACATGCAAGGCTTGCAAGCGTTTGTGCATGACGGGGATAGACACGTGTGCGCATTTTTATGTTGTCTTAAAAGTCGTCCTTGTGCTATAATCTTGACGCTGATCGTTCAACGGTAAACAAAGAATCCGACCCAGTTCCTCATCCCTCATCTGTCGAGGCAGCCATCACATCATGAGGTCTTGCGGAGCTGGATGGATGGGTGGGTGCGTGCGTGGGTGGATTCATGGGTGGGTGGACTAGTGCACGCGCCGAAGTGTGGAGGGAAGGCGAGGAGCCTTAATTGGGGATGCGCGGCTGTGAGAGTATGCACGGGAGCGCCTCTGAGTAGGTATCTTGAAGGGGCGCTATATAAATTCAGGTTGATTGATCGATTATCTAGGATGAATCCAGCTTTGTAGGCCTAAACAGAAAATAGACCTATATAGAGAGATCATTTTGATGCATAGACCTATTGTATTTTGATCTATGTAGGCCTACATTTAATACGTTGCCATGGTCTATAATTCACATAACATATGGATAGGGACCTATGCATATTTATTTTTATTTTATTTATTTATATTAACATGTTTGTTTGCATGCGCACTTGTTATAGCGCCTCTTCAAGCACCCTACTCAGAGGCGCTTCCGACTACAGCGCGGACACTTAATCGGAGTTTGACGCCGAAGCGCATGAGCAATTGCGAGTGAAGAACTTGCCCATGGTCCCTATATACGCGGCGACTTGAGGTGGATTCGAACCTGCAACCCTTCGGCTGCAAGGCGAAGAACATACCCACTACACCACCGCTCCACAAGTTAACAAGTTAACTTGTATATATATATATATATATATATATATATAAAGAGTGAGGAAGAGAGGATTACGTGCAATGCATAAAACTCGAACTAACCATAAAGTATAGCGATTTATAGTTCCTTAATTTTTATGAGCACTAAACAGAAAATCTCGAAGGTCAGCACGGTGCAAGTTGACTGTTTTGCTGACAACTTGCACCAGATGCCGGATGTTATGGGCGGATGCAGGGTGAAAAACTTGTTCGGTATACTATAATAGGCTACACCTGCTCCTTCCTTCTAACTGTTGCGTCGCAAATAAAGTTCAGTAATCAGTATTGTAGCTATGAAAATATTGCATATTGACGGTACGCGTTTTTAGCATAGCCTATATGCCGTACCGGGTATATATTGTATTATATAATTATATTATATTATATTATATTATATTATATTATATTATATTATATTATATTATATTATATTATATATATATATATATATATATATATATATATATATATGCTACAGCGTTCGCAAAGTCGAATGCCATGGCATTATTCCATCTTTCTTTCCTGGCACTTCTTCCGTTATATCTTTCTTTAACTTTTCTCATGTCAACTCGCGATACATGCATCAGAGTGATTTAAGTCCTGAAGTGCACCTTCAACACTATTTCAACCAGCAGTACTGTAGTACAGTAGATCTAAGTGTTTGCTGCAGTCCAATGTGTGCATTCAATTTCCAAGTTTACGTTTACGAGAAAATTGGACTAGCACCTTCCCTTGCTGTTACAGGAAGAACCAATGTCCAGCATGGAGTACGACTTTTTCCAGAGGCTTCCGAAGGAGGAGCCGGTGGATTATCCAGTTCCTTGGCGGCGGAGATGGTTTCATCCTCCGAAGGCTACGGATACGCATCCTCCGATCCGGTCCCTCATCTACTTCCGCCATCCTATCATAGCTCCTCCGAGGTCCTTCATCGCATTCCACAGCAGCTCTCGTCCCCTTCCACCCAGTTCCTTCGACTCGGCAGAGGACTCGTGGACGTCCGCTCACAGGGAGGTTCCACCACCCAGTGGGAGGATCCAGTTCATTCGGATTACGTGACTTCCCGTGACGACACTGGTGGCCTCTGTCGGGAATCCGCGGGACGATCCCTGCCGGACTTCTGGCTGGACATGCGACGCCAAACGCAGGACTCGTGCATGAGCAGCGTGATGGAGACCAGTCCCATCGAGCGGATGATACACCACGAGCCGGTGCTTCCGGCCTACCCTGAGGCAGTCGCCGCTGCCTCAAGGAACCTCGCCGGCAGTCCAGTCAGCAGACATTTCTCGTATCCGTCCACGGAGTCCCGGACGACGGTCTTCGGATCGCTTCCGGATATCGCTGTCCTTGAACAACGAAGACGCAGGACACTTCCGCTGGTCGGAGGAGACGCGTTTACCGTTTCCGGTGGAAGTGCGTTCAGCCCTCCGGCGGCGGCGGTGGGTTACTCCGGAGGTGGAGAGTTTCTGGGACAGTCGACGGTGGAAACTTCGATCCACCAGGGAAGCGAAGGGGGTTCGATGTTCAATCCTTGGGTTATGCAGACGCCCAGTCTGACCGTATCACCCTTGCGTCTGCTCAGCCCACCGGAAACCATGACATGCTCACTCGACGCTCCGTCGTTCTACCAGTCGCCCTCGATGATGCCCTTGACATTTGACCCTCACAGGTCATACGATCAAGGTCAGGGTCAAGGTCAGTCGGTCGTTGCGTCAGACGCATATACAGACGAGCGATGTAGGCGTGGCCAAGGACAGGAGTTGGACGAATCGGGATCCGTATGGCGGCCATATTAGTTGATATTTTGTTCTCGACGGCAGCCATGTTGGTTTTAAGTGTTTTTTCATACAGTATCTGTAGCCTATTTGGTTGTTTCCAGTGACCACGTTTCATTTTTGGCAGTCACGTTAGTTTATTTCAGTGTTATAAGATATAATTTTTTAACCCGTTTACCTGTCTATTTCAATATTTTTCGCCCGACCATGCAGTATCTGTTCACTTTTGTTCGAATTCGGCGGCCAGTCACCATTTTTACTTCAGCATTTTGTATGTTAGTTTTTTAAAATTAATTTTGTGTTCTCGTCTGGACATTTATATAGCGTCATTACATATCTTTCGAATGACGTTCTGCACCTGCAATGCACGATGTTAAAGTTTGAAAAGGATACGCAGTCCTTTGACGCTCGATTTTTCTAGAAAGAATGGACTGAAATTGGATATATAAATTATGCTATTATATCTATGGTCTATAGTTATTATATCTATGGTCTAGAGTTATTATGTCTATGGTCTATAGAGTTATTATATCTATGGTCTATAGAGTTATTATATCTATGGTCTATGGTTATTATATCTATGGTCTAGAGTTATTATATCTATGGTCTATAGAGTTATCTATGGTCTAGAGTTATTATATATGTGGTCTAGAGTTATTATATCTATGGTCTAGAGTTATTATATCTATGGTCTATAGAGTTATTATATCTATGGTCTAGAGTTAATATATCTATGGTCTAGAGTTATTATATCTATGGTCTATAGTTATTATATCTATGGTCTATAGAGTTATTATATCTATGGTCTAGAGTTAATTTCTGTGACGAAAGTGGAACTGAATTCTATGACATATCGGATATTCGTTGTCGAACACAAAAATGAGCATAATAATTTGTTTTCAAATGTTTCCTTCTGTTTCATGGTTGTTTCAATTTTACTGTTGATCAATCCATAACTGTAACCGGGCCATATTACAGGCCTATGGGGTAAGCTTACACAACGTAGGCCTATTGTGTTGTTCCAACCCTGTTGTTCCTGATTTTTGTGAGCTGAGATAGGCGCTTTATAAATCTTTTAATATTAATACAGTAGAATACGATAGTACAGCAGAAAACTTGATGGGGGGGGGTGTCAAATAGGCCTACAATATAGACCATAGCGAGATTTATTCTGCCCCTAATTGAGATACATGTTAAGAAAAAACCGAGTAATTGGTTGAACCTGAGTGATGGGGAAATGTCATCCAAATGGAGAAACCCATGCAGGGTGAGAATTGCCATGTGGTTGAGACGGTTCGACCCCTCTACAGTCTTTCTTAAGGCCCCATGCCAACATTCTTTTTACACCCCAATTCCATGTGGATCAAAATCCAAACACCTCAATTTTTATACAATTCTCGCAATGGAGGACCAACCACAGTAAACGCCCGATGTTTTGCAAAGAGCATCCTGTTTACCAGTCCTGCAGAAATTGCGTTGGTTTTTTCCCCGTTGCACCACCCACTCGCGATCACGCAGCGAAAACACCAGTAAGTGTTGCCACTTGCCAACTGCATTCATTCTCTTGTTTTTAACTGCGGAATAGTTTTTTATCGCTGGCTACAATGAATCATCGTGAAATCCTCTTCCTTCCTTAGAGATTGTTTCTTCCCTTCTCCTCCCCGCCGCAGCCATTGTTCAGCATCTTCCAACGCCCACCCGTTTTCGTTAATTGCATTTCCATCAATTGCGTCGCCAGTTGGTCCACTTCAGACTCTAATCTATGCCTAACACTTGTAGGGCACAAATCAAATCAAACAACTCCTCTCGCTGGCGATAGCTTATATATATATATATATATATAATATAGCATATATATAATATCCGGTGGCGACTGACATTGATGCTCCTCTATCAGGGGCGGATCCAGGGAGCAAATCCGGCCATGCCCCCCTCCGTTTAGAAATTTCTTTATTTTTGACCAGCTATTCTGGCACGGAAAGTTGACGTGCCCCCCCATGAGTAGTTTCGTAGGTCCTCCCCACGCCCCACCAGGTCCCAAGACCCGAAAATTTTGCCCCTTAGTCGGGTCAATCTGCGACATGACCCTGAACAAATTGCAAGAAAGCGTTTTATGATGATTTTATGGTATATTGGGTCTGGTGATGAACATACTAAAAGTTGCCAAAAATCGCACCACGGCAAGTGGGCTAATTTTGGCGGGGGAAAAGATGGCCGCCAATTGGACTAGGCATGGAATCTGGAAATGATACAGTTAGGAGCAAATCATGTAATAATTTGCTAACATGCTTTTCTAGACTAATTCGACCCTCCTGAAAACGAAAATCGTGGTTAGCAAGCTTGATTTTTAGCGGTTGCATGGGAAAACAAGATGGCGGCCAAAATGGCGGTCTATAATTGATTCACAAGGTTGTATAGTCGGGTCAATCTACGTAATGATCCACAAAATTGTAAGAAGGCGTTTTGTGATGATTTTATGGTATATTGGGTCTGGTGATGAACATACTAAAAGTTGCCAAAAATCGCACCACGGCAAGTGGGCTAATTTTGGCGGGAAAAGAAGATGGCCGCCAATTGGACTAGGCATGGAATCTGGAAATGATACAGTTAGGAGCAAATCATGTAATATATTGCTAACATGCTTTTCTAAACTAATTCGACCCTCCTGAGAACGAAAATCGTGGTTAGCAAGCTTGATTTTTAGCGGTTGCATGGGAAAACAAGATGGCGGCCAAAATGGCGGCCTATTGCTTAAAAGGCTGTAAGTCGGGTATTGTATGTGATATGAACACGATTTTGCAATTAAAATTAAGATGTGTGGGTTCTAGGCATGCAATGGAATCAAAGACACGTATGTAGCACTGGAAGAAAACCAAAATGGCGGGAAAATGGCGGCCAGAATGTTGAAATTGCTAAAAGTGAAGTGATGTATGCAATGGAAACATGTCTCGGAAATGGATGGATCTTTCGAAGGCGGAGGCGGACGAGAAGTGGAATGGGTAGAAGGCGAATGGAATCTATCCTGCGCAATACCATCCTCCACCAACCCATCCACATCATCATCAGCATCATCTCCATCACAGCCTGACATCAAACGGCGCTGGCGGGGGCTCATTCCAGCAACGTCTCAGAAGCCAGGCCTACGGGCACCTGCCGGGAAAACTCAAACGGGACAAGAGTTTGCTATCCATGGCGCATCAATCAGCGCACCCCTACGAACCGTACACCCGAAGGAGGCTGCCCTTACCATCCGCTGTTCCATCGTCGTCGTCGCGTGTCCTCCAGCCGTCGTCCAGTCCCAACCCGCACACTACGAACCTCTTCTCTTTGCGCTATTCTCCCTCTCGCGTTGCCAGCCTTCGTCTGTCAAAAGAAACGCTAAGAGAAAGATCATCTCCCAGGGGGCCTCGAACGACTCTCTGGCAAGGGCGGTCACCACCACCAGCCCCACCAGCACCACCAGCACCACCATCAACACCACCACCTAGAGATGGAAGAGATCAACACGAAGGACCTAGCGCAGAAGATTAGCAATGAGCTGAAGAGGTACAGCAACCCTCCAACTATCGATTCATACTGAACCTCTGAAACATCGCTGTGCAAACAGTGGTTTCTACTATAACGTGATCTGCGTTTGGAGTGCAGAAAATAGTTCAACAACTTCCACCTCAAGGTGGGGGTGGTTCTGGTGGTGGTGACCGCCCTTGCCAGACAGTCGTTCGAGGCCACACGTGGGAGATAATCGTTCTCTTAGCGTTTCTTTTGCCAGACGTAGGCTGGCAACGCGAGAGGGAGAATAGCGCAAAGAGAAGAGGTTCGTAGTGTGCGGGTTGGGACTGGACGACGGCTGGAGGACACGCGACGACGACGATGGAACAGCGGATGGTAAGGGCAGCCTCCTTCGGGTGTACGGTTCGTAGGGGTGCGCTGATTGATGCGCCATGAATAGCAAACTCTTGTCCCGTTTGAGTGTTCCCGGCAGGTGCCCGTAGGCCTGGCTTCTGAGACGTTGCTGGAATGAGCCCCCGCCAGCGCCGTTTGATGTCAGGCTGTGATGGAGATGATGCTGATGATGATGTGGATGGGTTGGTGGAGGATGGTATTGCGCAGGATAGATTCCATTCGCCTTCTACCCCATTCCACTTCTCGTCCGCCTCCGCCTTCGAAAGATCCATCCATTTCCGAGACATGTTTCCATTGCATACATCACTTCACTTTTAGCAATGTCAACATTCTAGCCGCTTTTTCCCCGCCATTTTGGTTTTCTTCCAGTGCTACATACGTGTCTTTGAGTCCATTGCATGCCTAGAACCCATACATCTTAATTTTAATTGCAAATCGTGTTCATATCACATACAATACCTGACTTACAGCCTTTTAAGCAATAGGCCGCCATTTTGGCCGCCATCTTGTTTTCCCATGCAACCGCTAAAAATCAAGCTTGCTAACCACGATTTTCGTTCTCAGGAGGGTCGAATTAGTTTAGAAAAGCATGTTAGCAATATATTACATGATTTGCTCCTAACTGTATCATTTCCAGATTCCATGCCTAGTCCAATTGGCGGCCATCTTCTTTTCCCGCCAAAATTAGACCACTTGCCGTGGTGCGATTTTTGGCAACTTTTAGTATGTTCAGCTACAGACCCAATATACCATAAAATCATCACAAAACGCCTTCTTACAATTTTGTGGATCATTACGTAGATTGACCCGACTATACAACCTTTTGAATCAATTATAGACCGCCATTTTGGCCGCCATCTTGTTTTCCCATGCAACCGCTAAAAATCAAGCTTGCTAACCACGATTTTCGTTTTCAGGAGGGTCGAATTAGTCTAGAAAAGCATGTTAGCAAATTATTACATGATTTTCTCCTAACTGTATCATTTCCAGATTCCATGCCTAGTCCAATTGGCAGCCATCTTTTTTCCCGCCAAAATTAGCCCACTTGCCGTGGTGCGATTTTTGGCAACTTTTAGTATGTTCATCACCATACCCAATATACCATAAAATCATCATAAAACGCTTTCTTGCAATTTGTTCCGGGTTCACCGAAGTTTTTTCGTAGATTGACCCGACTACCTCATTCTAAACTTTCTGTAGCCGCCCGTGTCCTCTCTAGCCATTGCTGTTCCGCCTCAAACATCGCTAGCACTACGACAAACATCTGACGGTTCTGACCCATTATACGAACTCACCAAAACTCGGTATCTCACTATAATATCCCCGTCGGACATTCACCCGAAACTGAAAAATTGCTTTTCACAAATCCTATCCTGAGTCGTCCTCTTCCCCCAGCACTCAACACCGCTTCAACTCTAAACATCATCCACCTCAGACGTCTGTCTAACTCCTCGCCAGACTCTCTGGATCTTGACCTCTGGCTATCGACTTTGTTTTGATTGAGCGCCTGTGCCTAAGCTGCATGGTCCCCGCGACTTGACTTTTGTCGGCGCTGTAGAAGTTCCGTGTTTACGATTACGAATACAGACGATTAATGACTGTACTGCCGTACCAGTGAGTGATGTAAGCTTATTTCATGTAGCGTTCACAGCACTGATAGTTTATTGCGAAATCCAGACAATTCAGTGACTGTTGCTTTGCTTATTTGCCTTATCTTATCTTTCCGAGCCTTTCTTGCTGTGCCTTAGCACTTGCTGACTTAGAGTCTTAGACCTCGGTTTTATCTTCCTTGCAGCTTCTTCCTTTACATGACCTGTCGAGGTCAGCGACCCTGATAGCCATAGGCCTAAGAAACGGTCGCTACACATGCAAATTACTATTGCTCATAATCATCGTCATCCTGTTCCTCCTCCTCCTCCTCCTCCTCCTCCTCCTCCTCCTCCACCACTTCCTCCTCCACCTCCACCTCCTCCTCCTCCTCCTCCTCCTCATCATCATCATAATCATCATCATCATCATCATCATCATCATCGTCATCATCGTCGTCGTCATCGTCGTCGTCATCGCCATCGCCATCGTCATCGTCATCGCCATCGCCATCGCCATCGCCATCGCCATCGCCATCACCATCGTCATGATGATGATGATGATGATGATGATGATGATGATGATGATGATGATGATGATGATGATGGTGATGATGATGATGATGATGATGATGATGATGATGATGATGATGATGATGATGATGATGATGATGATGATGATGATGATGATGATGATGATGACGATGAAGCTGCTGAAGTTCTGAGTAAATATTTCAGCTGAGTAAACGCACCACCAACAAAATCCTGGTTACAACCTTGGTCACAATGAGAGGGTAGTAGGCCTACCAGTACGAAAACGACTGAAAGAGCCAATCCTCTCAAGTTGTAACCCTTGTAGTCCTACTAAGTAGTAAGTAAATGTCACAAGCAGGGCCACATTAAGGCTGGTTGCTGTGATTGCTGTGATTGACTCCTCTGACAATTCACCAGTAGGCCTACACCACGCATGGGTTTATTACTGCGGTCCATCAAAGCTGCGAACCCGGGTTCGGCAGCACCCTTAGCAAACAACGGGTCTGAGGATAACCAAACAAAAAGAGGAACATATAAGTATTTAGAATTAAGTTGCGAAGGCTGGAACTTTTAGTTTTGCATGGAAAGCCTGAGAAGCGATAGAGATAAGTATTAGGGCCTACATGTAGTGAAGTTTGAGTTATTTTTACATTGTTTGGAGATTTGATTCGCGTTGTGCAAGACTCGTTTTCATCGCTGAAGCCATTTTTTCATTATGAGTTTTTTTGTTCAGTTGCTATTCTGGACATGGATCATAAAATTAGGCCTATCATAATGGGTGTATGGCAACAATTCACCATAGGCCTAATCGTTAAATTACTTTATAACTTTGCGACAAAACACGAATAGCCTACTCAGTACTCACTGACTCAGCCCTATACTGTAACAGTAACTGATGAGTGATGACGTTGCTTACAATTATGTGTGACGTCTGGTTAAAATTGCAATATTGCTTCTCCGATGACGTCATATTTCCGCTGTCTTGGAAACGGGGTTAGTTTGAATTTCTAGTTGGAAATCGACTTTAGAAGGAAGCAGAAAATCGTCGAAAATATCAATTTGAAGAAGTGGAAATCCGAAATTCGATGTAAGGACTGTTTCTTTTGAAAGAAAAAATCGAACAACGATCGAATAATCGACGAATTTCTCATTTCGAACGGAAAATCATCGAAAATTTTAAATTTCAATCAGAATAAGTTGAAGTAGGCTATTCTGAAACGAACGACTGAGCTGTTTTTCTATTAAACTCATCGAAGCAGACATACATTCAAGGTAAGCAAGTGCTTTAGCCTTCCACTCTATATTCGAGCGGTGGTAAATTGAGCAACAGTATATAGGGCGGTTTGGTGTCTAGCAGGCTGTCATCCAGTTATAAAATCGATTCTTGTTTAACTTGCTATCATGTGCTTCTACTATTTCATGTACATTAGCCATACATTGTAACCTAATGCTAGCCATACATTGGTTTATCAGTTTGCATTTAGTATTCAAATATATATTAAATTATTATTATAGCCTTTTTATGTAACGCACCTTCAAGGTAAACTACTCAGAAGCGCTTCCAGTCCAACAATTGCTAAATTAGACAGTTTTACGCGAGAAAGGAACATAGTGACGCGACCTCTAGGCACAAGGCGGAGCGCATCAGGGAACCCATTGAAGAATCAATCAATCAATCAATCGTTATTTAGATAGCGCCCCTTCAAGGTACCTACTCAGAGGCGTTCCCGGCCGAGATCAAACGAAAAAAAGAGTGAACCTTGCAATCTGTTCACTAATACTAGACATTAATATATAATTAATTATTAGATGCCTCACAGTCTAGTTAGAACTGTTAGACTACTGTGGTTTTTGTAGATTGCCTCAATGTCCTCTGCTTTTCAGTGGAGCGATGGCAGAAATATTTTACATTCAAAGTCATCGTTGCGAGTCTTAAAGATCTGTTGAGAGAATCACCTACAGAAATCTGATGTTTGGAACAACGAAAACTGTCGACAACAGTAGGCCTACTATATCTTCGTATTATAGGCCTAACTAACTGGAAAACAAGATTAAGAATATCTGGACAGTTGATACGCAAAAAGGTGCGTAAGATCTAGAATGATGAACTGGTAATTCGAATAAAGTAGCCTAGGCCTAACGATGTTGTAGGCCTACTAGACTAGCGATCTTCAGCAAGGAGTCAGCCTGCGTGTCGGCTAGACTTTTCAGAAATTTGTAAAAGATGTAGGCATATTTCAATGCTAGGCCTACCTAGCTGCAACACTATGTATATCATCCTAAAAATAAATTTTAATTCGTTCTTTTGCCATGATTTATTCGTTAGATTGCGGAAGCTAATTAAATTTTTGTCAGTTTAGCTTTCAAATCTAAATTTTACTTTTAGTAGACCTATTCTTCTAAAAAATATAACAATAGGCCTATATAATATCGGTTTCTTCCAAAAAATCTAAGCTGTCAGCTATATTGAGGTCTATGGTAGTGAGGTCTATGGATGTGCTTCACATAGGCCTAATTCATAAAGAACCCAAGTAAAGTTTATGAAATTAGCCTCCTAAAACGAATCATGGTGAAATGAATGTCGGGTGAAAGGGAGTAGGCTAATTCGATCAAATTGTTGTTGGGATCGTCACAACTTTGGAAATATTACGAAGAGGCAGCTACGCTAAAAAAAAGGCTGAGATTCGAACCGCTGCATAGGCCTATAGGTTAACTAGAGCATATATAGTTAATCTGTTTGTTGTTTTCCATTGTCAGTGGAGCGATCGCTGAAACATTTCCTTTCAGGATCGTCCGTCTTCAGAAGTAGCAAGGAACCGTCAGACGAATCGTCATCAATCGGAAGATGGCGCTTCTTGTGACTGAAACGACATCTGTCGAGTATATGGTGCAACTACGAAGTTGTTGCTGCTTAACGACAATGTCATATCAAGGATGATCAGTGTCGCCCTCCTCTTTCTCTAGACTTGGGACTGGCACTGCCAAAGCACGAGGAGTGGCGGAGTTCCAACTACTATAATTGCTAGTTGGAACATTGGCGTAAGAATAATCTATATATAGAAGGTTCTTATGGAAATATCCCTAAAACGGAAATACAGTGATCGTTTAACAAAGATGTTAGTTAAGTCATTTTAGTAATTCGTAGATGTCTTTTGCATTCTATGGCGCAATAATTAGAGCTATACTAAAACGCTTTGGTGTAATGTGTAGTTGGGGAGATGTCGGAGTTGCGAAGATTCCAGAAGATTCTACATCCGTCGACAGATGATGCTTCTCGCGACACCTTGCAACAGCTGTGAGTTATTAAAATCAGACTTTTTAGGCTACCAGTACTTTTAATTGTCTCACGGTTTGTCTCTTATCTTACCAATAGGCCTACCCGCAGTCTTACCCGTTGTCTTATCTTACGATTACCAATACCCGTAGTCTTCCACAATGTATATCGGTCTCTTACTATACAACACATAGAATACATGTGCGGGTACTCCGTTCTCCTCACGCTTTTCATTAGATATTAGGCCTGCAGGTATCAGTAAGTTTACTTTGCATCTCATTAATCTGCATGTCATTGGTTTCTGCGACGTTTAATTCAGAGTATTTTAGTCATTATTCGGTTGTTGAGAGTTTCTTGAGCATCATTTCAATGTGAATTTAGATTGGCAATACTAGTCACAATAATATTGTGACTATAGTATTGCCAAAATATTAATATATTATATAGACCTACTCGGAAATATGCAAAAATAATTACGTGATTTTTTAAAGCATGGACATTGCATTCTTTTATTTTGCTTTATCGACCTAAAGAGCTCTCTTAAGGCGCTACTTAAATGCATAGAAGTTTTAGAAGGTATGTTGATAAATTACAGAGACCAGAGACTTGTCCGGCAGTTTTGGCACCGTCCGTCCTGGCAGCCAGAGACTTGTCCGGCAGTTTTGGCACCGTCCGTCCTGGCCGCCTGTTAGCTCTGTCGGCTGTAGCACCGTCAATCCCTGACACGAGGCCCAGCTAGTACTGGTGTCGTCAGTATTTTTTTGGTAGTTTTAAGAGTACTTAATGGTACCGTTGTACCATTAAGTACTCTTAGCTCTGCAGGCACCTTCTGACGGGCTACTCCGACATCTGACATGGCGTTCTGGCTGTTGCCCGGATTTTGTTTCCGGCAGCAATCGACCGTTTGGAAGAAGGAAGTTCTTTACTCGAAGGATGATTTCAATTCTGATCCAGTTGACCGACTCTTGTGGAAGGTTTGTTTGAGTTTCTATGAATGTGCAATGTATCCGATGTATTGCATGAGCTCTGATAAAATCATCATGTCGTGTAGGAATGCAAATATCGTGCCATATATCATGATAGGCGTGTCGGTCAGACGAATGCTTCTGCTTTTGCATTTTGTCCTTCTCTTCTGCTAGTTCTGTTTTCCTAACAGTTTTCTCTATTTATGAATCATCAATCGATCACTGTTTGAACTTTAGTGTAATCACTTTCAACTTCTTGTTTTCTTCTGTCTGTTGAGGTATTCTTGTCTTCTGCATTTGGATTAGGAGTTTAGACTGTGATTCGACTTGAAGCGAGGATCGATTGATGCCTTTGTCATTGATGATGATATTACTATATTAGTGCTACATTATTGTAATTCATTGGGTTAGATAAGATTTAATTACGGTACTTAAATTATATGACATCTTTGTTAAAATTTAATGATCACTGTATTTCCGCTTTAGGTATATTCTCAGTGTAGCCCCAGGTCGCATTTATGGGGTGTTTGTGGTGTTTGAACACCCCCTAAATGTTTTAGGGTCTAATGTAAAAATAAAATAATGCATTTACTAGGACACGATGTAAGAGCAAAGAGGGAATTTAATTTTGCAGCTCTTATTTCCATGTGTGAGTTTACAATAGATTAGATCACGATGATGGATCTAATCATGACAATGATCTAATCATGACAATGATGATCTAATCATGACAATGATCTACTCATGAAAATGATATAATCATGACGATAATCTAATCATGACGATGGATCTAATCATGACAATGATGTGCTACGATTGAGGTTCTGGAATGGTATAAAACTATAAATAACTTGCTACAGACTACAGTGTGTAATGTATTGGCCGCTATTGCAAAGACCACCCGCTATGAGAGCTGACGGCGCCTCTCCAAACCCCTTAGTATAAGTTGATTGGTTTGCTTGTTAGCTTGCTAAAGATCGAGTAAACACCCCGGAAACAAAATCCTGGTTACGGCCTTGGTTCAAACAGCGCATCAAGACATTAGCAGAAGTGCTATAAAAAAAATACTAAACTCACTCAGCAAAGCTAGACAGAGTTAAGTATACCGGTACACGTCTACATCACTTCTAGGCGTTCTAGCTGCCGTTTCCAGGAACGACCATGTTCTATGTTCTTCGACCGCTTTTCCCACCGGTTGCTGATCGTCCCTATCAATTGAGGCCACGCCCTATTACAACTTTGTATTGCCAACCAAAGATGACAGACATTACATCTCTCGGGTTTTGTATAAGAAGGCAACCTATGCACATTAATGATGATAAATTGTCTAATCCCATTATAGTACCGGTAGCCTATATATATAAACATAAAAACATTCTTTTGTAATTTCTGTCATTTTGTGCTCTCTTCCTAAGACAAATCCAACAGACAAGGCTAAAGACACTCTATAGGTAGGCCTATTATAGGCCATTGTATTTCATCAACTGCTTTTTTTTACCTGACAGCGAAGTGTCTATCAGTTTTTGTTACCATTAAACGAATATAATAATAAACAACTTTACCGGTATCTTATAAGTTATAGGCCTAACTATAGAATACGCGAAAACGAGCATGACAAGCATAGGCGTAGGGGACATTTCGGCAGTGGGGGCAAAGATTTGACTTTTGCCCGAAAAATATACTTTAACATTTTTTGGCGGACCGCGAGTTTTTATATTTGTTCTTCGGCCAAATTTTCTGACGACCTTTTTTTTAGTCATTCCGATTTCCCAGGCGAAATATCTGAGTTCGCCGAAATAACTGATGACCTTTTTTAGTCACCTCGTACAGATCGTCTGGAAATATTATGGCTCTTCTTTACCCCCTTTGTGCCCCGAAAAAATCCTCCCATCCTCCCATGCCTGTTTGCCCGAAAAAAAGTCTAAAAGTTTTCCGTCCATGCATGCCTTCTTTGCCCGAAAAACACATTTGCCCGAAATTAGGGGCGTTCCCCCCAATATATAGGTTAGGTCAGAAATGTTGCTGATGCTCTGCCAATTAAACAACTGCTGGATAAAACTTGAGTGTCCCTGACTACAATCATTTTTGTTTGTTTATTCGAACAAGCGACAGAAATTCCGAGCCTCTGTCATTAGGCAATGTGAGAGAATAAAAAAATTAAAATAGTGAATTAAGTGCATGCATGAAACTCTGATTTAATTCAGCTGTTAATTCAATATAATTACTATATAATTACATATAATTATATATAATTATATATTTAGAAAGGTATCGGTCAGAAACTTTGTATGACTACCTACAGTCGCGAGTCCCCAAACATTTAATTCGGCTCCCCCATTTAAATATTGCTTAGTAACGTGGGATATGCTGTTTGTAGGCTTGATATGAAAATAATCAAGCAAGCAACTCTTGCAGTTAAGCAAGCAGGAATTGAAAACAGCGCATAAAATGCTTGCAGTCGCATATTGTATGTATGTATGTATGTATGTATGTATGTATGTATGTATGTATGTATGTATGCAATGCTATGCATGCATGTATGTATGTATGTTTGTATGTATGTATGTATGTATGTATGTATGTATGTATGTATGTATGTATGTATGTATGTATGTATGTATGTATGTATGTATGTATGTATGTATGTATGTATGTATGTATGTATGCATGTATGTATGTATGTATGTATCTATGCACATCGTATGCAGGTATGTCACTTGGACTTTATCTGAGGATAGTTGAATCCGCTTGCAGGAGAAGAAGTCTTCTCCACGGAGATCGGTTCTCTTCTCCGTCTTCTCCGAGGTTCCTGCTCGTTCTGTTCCGCCTGATTTCCTTGAGGTGACGTCGGAGAGGACAAGTTGGACGTAGACCGGTCAAGATGATCGTCCGTCATTGTACCCTTCTGTACCTTCGACGTTACCTTTTCTCTCCCGTCGTTACCTTCTAAGATCTTGGCACTGCCTTCGGTTTGAATCGCAAGTTCTCTCGTTTTTATCAACGGTTGGATCACATTCTGGTTCTGACGTCGATTCTTTTCGTTGTTGTTCGATGGATCTGCTGCACACGGACCTGGACCAGTTCTATCTAGTTGCTTCGTGGACTGATCACCATCCTGATCATCGCGAAGGTACCCGAGGTCCACTGATCCCGGAAAGAACTCGACGTTCTTGACGCAGTCCGACGGTAGATCGCTGATCAGGATGGAGTTCATCGACGTCAACTTTTCCTCCACGTCCCTCTTCAACAGCAGCAGCTCAAGGTCCTTTCCAGCGAGGACCACATCCGTTATATCGCAGGTCGTTCTCATGCCCTCCACCACTGCCGCAAGGTCCTTCCTCGTCTCCAGCTGACCGAGGACTTCCGGTCCGAAAATCTGCTGCAGTTCTTCGAGAAGCTTCTGTTCAGCACTCTGAACATCCTGTACGAACTGATCGGCGGCCTCTTTGATCTTCAAGGTCGTCACCGCTATGACCTCCTCGCACCTGTCGATGGATTCCGCCTGGCCGCCCAGCTCTGAGGCCTTGACCTTGCAGACGGACAGGAGGGTAGAAATGCGCTGCCTGCAGTCGGACACAGCGTCGACGAACTGGATCACCTCGTGGTCCAGATGCTCGTTGAATGTACAGAGGACGCAGACGCAAGCGTCGCACGGGATGCAGTAGAACCGGACGGCCTCGTCCGGATGTTCCTTACACTGGACGTCCTTCTCCACCTGGATCCCATACAGCGAATGTCCGCTGGTCACTTTCATGTCGCGATGGACCTTGGCGCAGTCAGCGCACAGCAGCTTCACACAGTCCAAACACTTCGAGACGGCCTCGTGGTGCTTCCTGTCTAGCCGCTTGCACACGTCGCAGTAGAGGCATTTGGAGGCATCGGGACACTGAGGACCGACGACCGCTAGGAGTCCGGTCACCGTGAAGTTGTCCGGGAGTCCGTGGACTCCACCGGACGGGAGTTTGGTGCGCTCGTGGCACAGCGGGCAGCTGAACTCCTTGAAGTCCGTGAAGCGTTTGTAGGTGGATTCCGACGGGAACTGGTTTTCGATGCACTTCTCGCAGAACGTGTGGAGACAGCTGAGTGTCTTCGGGGTCTTGAAGACGTCGAAGCAGATCTTGCAGACGAGAAACTCGTCGTAGATTTCCTTAGCGAGTCTGGCGCCTGGTCCGGTCGACATAGTGATGCCGCTAATCGGGTTCGAATCCAGACGATGGTACGTGCCTGTAATGACAGAGTTTGGAGCTCAGTTCTTCGTATGAATTTTCAAAGTGAACAAATGATTCAACTGCTCTATGTAGACTAGTTACAGCAGAGGAGGGAAGACTAAGCTTAAGTTTTTGTTTTAAGATGTAAAGTTAATTTAGAAAAATTATATTTCAGACCATAAAAATCATTTTTTAAATAATAAGAGTCCACTCAGTCTAATTTAGGGAGGTTGTATATTCTGGTGAAACAATGTACAAAGGATTTAAGATTTGAACTAAGAACCCAGTAGCGGCGCCAGGGGGTCTAGGGGACTTAGCCCCCATAAAAAGGTCTTCCATTTTTTCCATGAAAAAATGAAAAAGTCCCATGATTAACCCCCCTAAAAACTTAAACGTACGCACGAGATTTGTCAGAAATTTTGGCGGATGGAAAAGGCCCGTTTTCCAAGATTTTGGACAAATGACTAAATTCAGCCCCCCAAAACTGAACTGTAAGAACCCACTGACGGGCAGTCGCTGCAGAAAAATCCAGGTTTCTTCGGGACTACACTTTGGTAGGCCTACGAATATCTTCTGTATAAATATAATATACTTTACTTATGCGATAGTCGGCGAGTATAAGCGTTGCTCTAGTTTTTGTTGCCAACTTGAATTAAATTCATTCTATGCCGAATAGTTCCTTGGTTCAGCCAAATTAATATCTCTGTACGTAGGCCTAGTCTTTACTTCAAGGTTGCATTAGCGTCTTAGGCCCTATATAATGTATACAGCCTTCATTTCCATATCTAGAAATTTGATAGCATTGGCTGTGATTCGCTTTAAAAAATCATTCATGATTCTCAGAATGCTGAACGTGATACCCGCACAAAGGAATCGCAAAGACAAAGCGCATGCCCAGAAAGCCTAGCTGAGCTTTATTTCCATTCTCAGATTACAGCTTCCTGGCAATAGACAAAAAAAGCGCAGCCTGATAATTTATCAGCCAATATCACTAAAAAAACTCTAGTAGGCCTATTAGGCCTATTGGTTAAATTTCTCATCCAGAATCTTCTTGCATCGGTCTCCAAATATTTGCATAACACTAAAACCTTAGAGGCATAGTTTTAGGCCAACACTCAGATGACGTGTAGAACTGTAGATCTATAGGCCTGCTGTTTTAAATGGTCCAACATCAGGGGGTCGGATTTCACATCGCCATGGACCCGGCTGAATTTTAATCACTGTCCTAATTTTAATTTCGATTGTATGCCCGGGGCATTGCATCGTAGACAAGAGAAATTCTAATCTAAATTTGGGTGATTCTGTTCCGAATCAGTTTCCAGTAGACATTTTCCAGTCCTAAGGGAAATCGGGGGGGGGGGGGGAACTCCGTGTTGTGAAAACGGCTCAATTAATGGCTGAAGAATGAGATAATTACGAGTGCCTCTCAGCATTAGTTGTGTAGACAATGGGTTTGGGATTAAACATCCCCATTGGCTTAGGAGAATTTTTTTTTATAAGGTTGATGTAAATCAGAAATAGCAAAACATTGTTTGTAGCACTAACAATTGTTGTTCTTACTTTATTCCCTTTGTTACTTTATTCCCTTTTTATTTACTGTAATACTGTTGGATTGGTGTCAGGAATGGATCTGACCAGGTAATAACCCCCCCACCATAAATTCCTGGCTACGCCACTGCTCTGCACAATGAGACATCATTATCCTTGTATTAATAATCACGTGTGGGACTTAAGACCTATAAATGGTTAATATAAATTGCCAATATTAATTGATGTAGGGCCTATAATAATTATGCTAGCGATAGGCCTAGTATCCATCGAACTTATTTTGGACAATCGATCACGCAAAAAGCGCTTGGTGAGGTCCCGAAAGCCTTTAGTAGTGTCTTAATTCATGCATAGAAAGTTTAACAAACATGCAAGCATATTATGCATACATGCATGAATAAACAGACACGTACGTAGGCCTATCGACGGACAGCCAGGCACAGGCCTACACTATGTAGACTCTAGCAACATAAATGTAAATAATTATTTACCTGCGCAAAGGTTTCTTTCACGGGAGATTTCTGTACCAGCGGAAGGTTTGTTCTCTCTTCCTCTGTATATATCTTACATCCTTCTGCAATGTATCGGGTTTCATCCGGGTTTTCCAACAGTATTCTGACTCTTGACTAGGCCTAGCCTACTGTCTAACTAGGCCCCTATTGGGACAACCATCAACTGATAATGAAAATAGTGCATTCTAGAGCGGCGCTACGTAGGTTATTAGATTAGAGAAGTCAGTAGATTGTTGCAGTCTTAATCATCTTGCAAGACTTGCAGTCTTAATCATCTTGCAAGACTTGCAGTCTTAATCATCTTGCAAGACTTGCAGTCTTAATCATCTTGCAAGACTTGCAGTCTTAATCATCTTGCAAGACTTGCAGTCTCAATCATCTCGCATTAGCCATCTTACCTTTGACTATGACCCGTCTATTTTATAATTTCAGGTGTAGATAAGACTATGTTACCGCGAAATTTAATTACAGTTAGCAATTTAGATAATATTATTATTCTTTCGATGGGAAATCCTATGCAAACGTGTTAGAATCCAAAGCTTTCTAGACCTACCTGTAGTAGGCTGATGATGTTGTAATAAGATAAGACAAAATGGCCTGCAGTAGACGGACTGACGTGTTTACGGGTGCTCGCATCATTGCATGGGCCTATAGATGTACATGCATGTATAGCATAGGATGAGAATAAATTGCTGCTCTAGGCCTTGCTGCTGCGGCTTCTGTTTCTCCTCCTTCTCCTCCTCTCCTTCACCTCCTAATCCGTGTCCTAATTCTAATTCCCATAGCTTCCATTATTCCATACTTTATTATGATCGTAATCGTCACCGTAATCGTCATCATCATCATCATCATCATCGTCGTCGTCGTCGTCGTCGTCATCATCATCATCATCATCATCTTCTTTTTCTTTTTCTTATTCTTATTCTTCTGCTTCATTCATTCTGCATTTTCTTCTAATTCTTCTCGCACTTCTCCTTCTCTTTCACCTTCTCAGTCTCGAATCTTCACTCTTTACTTTCTTCATGCTCCTTTCTCTTTCTTCATCATATATAATCATCTCCTCCTCCTTCTACTCTTCCTCCTCCTCCTCGTTCTTCTTCTTCTTCTTCTTCTTCTTCTTCATCTTCTTCTTCCACTATTAATCCTCCTTCTTCTTATGTTCCTTTCTTTTTTCTTTTGGATTCTGCTGCATCCGCGCAACGAATCATCCTGAGCGATCATACAGATAGTAGGCCTTCTGTGCCAGGCATCAACATAGACCTATAGCTGTTTTCTGTCTGTCTGTCTGTATACGTCTGTATGTTTGTATATCTGTCTGTCTGTCTGTCTGTCGGTCATATTATCTCCAACATACCAGCGTCTATAGGCTATCTGCTTTCCTGTCAGTGTTTGACTCCGCGCCAATGTCCGACTATATGTTTGCTCGTCTTCCGATATGATCATGTCTGTCTGTTTTCCCTCTTCTAATCAAAACACCGGTCTTCAGCCACGTGGCATACATGTATTGTATATGATATTGCGCAGGACAACCTACGTGTTTTATGGACGCAAAGACCTATAGGCCTATATGGCTACACCCTACATGTAAACATATAGGCTACCACAGAAGCCTTTGCCTGTTAAAAGAGTAAAGTAATCACCTGAAAAGTTCTCCGCTAAACTACAGCCACGTCAGATTAAGCAGTCAGGTTAAGCAAAAGGCGCTATATCAAACCAAGTCCGTATTGTATTGTAGTGGAATAAGGACAGCTTCAGTAAGTACTGTACATGTAGGCTATTCCTTCTCCATTGCACGACGTGATCAATCTAATCTCCAAAATAATGGATATCTTCCTACCTTCTCTGCCTCAGCGCTGCAAAAAAGCAACCATAGCCATACTGCAGTGGCGTAGCCAGGAATTTATTAGGGGGTGGGTTGGGGTTTGGGGGTTCTATGTCCTGGCCGGATGCCGTTTAATTCAGACACCAACCCAACAGTATTACAGCAAATAAAAAGGGAATAAAGTATCAAAGGGAATAAGGTAAGAAAAACAATTGTTACTACAAGCAATTGTTTTGCTTTTCTTATTTACGTGGATAAATAACCTTTAAAGAAACTTTTTCTAGGCCAATGGGGGGGGGGGGGGTTTAATCCCCGAAGCCTCTTGTCTACGCCACTGTCCATAGCCTCCCAGATAAGCTTTCTCTGATATCTTACCTGTGCATTCATTTTTAAATTTTAATTCATTTTTAGACTGGTTGAAAATTATCGTATAGGCCTATATATAGCTATACGAGTCCTGCGGTGTGGGAAGGGCTCCCTCCAGGGTGAGAATTGCCGGAGGGGTTGGGGGGTTTCGACCCCCCCAGTCTTTCTTAGAGCCCCATGTTAAAGTATGTTTTTTGCACCCCAATTCCAAGTGGATAATGGTCCAACCCCCCCAGTTATTTTTCCACAATTCTCACACTGGCTCCCTCCATACCTGCTCTTCGCTCTTGCCGCCCAGGGTCCTCTCCGACACGTTGAACAGCGTAACCATTGTCCTCTTTGTTTGGCCAAAGTTGTGTCGGGAACGCTCCTGGGGGGGGGCGCTTTCCTCTTAATGAACGATTAATAAAGAAAATTTAGACACCTCCATGCTGCATCCATCCATCAGCTCGATCAGTCTCAACCCTACTTCAGCAGTTCAGCTCAGCTGTGCGAAATCTCTGCGTGACCTTTGATGCGCATCCCACCTTTGCTGCGTATCTTACCTTTGATGCGCATCTCACTTTCTCCAATAACATCTCGAGCCTGACTAGAGCATTTGTTCAGACACATTCGTGGCCACCATCGCACTTCAGAACCGTTTCCACTAATCCTCTATTGCAACCTGTAATGTAATGTAAACCTTCGAGAATTTCTCAGCGCCCACAAAAGCCACGTCAGGTAGATCAGCTTATTCACCGGCGCAGACCTGCTTAGATTCACCTCTTTTGCTAACAATAATCCAAACTTGAATTGATTACAAAATGATTGCCACTTAGGCTAGTCTAGCTCTTTTTCCTGACCAGTTAACCTCCCAAATCTGCCCATAGATAACTCATTCGCAGCACCATGCTAGCTGTCTCCTCGGCTATCACCGGCAGCAACAGAACACCCGGCTATTGCTTACTTGATTTCGTATCGCGTCGGTGCTATAAGTAAATGGATCCCGTGTGGCTTATAAACGCCGATAAATTTCCGAAGATTTACACGGTATTGCCTTACATCCAGGACTCAGTAGCCCAAAACATGCATACCCTAGCCAACTGTATAGGTCCAGAGGATCGAATATCGTAGCGTAATTATAGACCTAAACATAGAGCACAGGACTAATGGAAGCGTGTGGCACATACCAGAAGGAAGAGCATAGGAGGCCTGACAGAAAAAGGGAACAGCAGGCCCGTAAATTACATAGCGTAGTCCTGAAAGAAGGGCGTAGCCTTCTTGAACAATAGTCTTTGCACGACATGAACGCTGCACAATAATATACATGTATAGCAGCACAAGAAAAGCGTTGGAAGAATTCAGCCACGAGTCCGTACAGTAGCCTACACTACGTGAAAGATGAGTAGCAGCTGGATACAGGTCTTATCAGCAGCAGCAGCAGCAGCAGCAGCAGCAGCAGCAGCAGCAGCAGCAGCAGCAGCAGCAGCAGCAGCAGCAGCAGCAGCAGCACCGGGAATGAAAGTATCTATGATGGATGTTCTGGCAGCAGCAGCAGTAGCAGTACCGGTAGCTCTTATCAGATGAATCCATGCGCTGCCACATAGGCGCTTCGGTATCTGGATGTCTATGGCTGCCAGCATTTCTTTTTATTAGTCTGCTTGCAGCCAACGATGATTATCGAAATGCCATCAGATATATATGGTTCAACCTAGAATAATCGGTACACTTCTGCTGCCAGTCAATTCATATAATATAATATATACAGGGTGCGCCAAAAAAAGTAATCCCCTACGGTTTTCAGCCCATATCTTGGCCAAACACACGAATTTTTAAATGAAACTTTACAGTCGTAAAGGCAATTCATATTTACGTACAATGTTCAAATTACAAAAAAACCATTTCAAACAGAACAAAAGTAATATCACTTTTAGTGAGGCCACCCACCGTTTTTTGACGATTCAAAAACGAAACGCAACAAAATTAGGTTTTTTGCTAATATCATGGCCAGAAATAATAATTTCGTAATGAATCTTTACAGGTTTAAAGGCAATTCATATCTACACATGATGGCCAGATTTCATCAAAATATTTCAAACACAACAAAAGTTATACCACTTTTAGTGAGGCCACCCACCGTTTCTGATGATTAAAAAGCGTAACGCGACAAAAAATAACAAAAACGTGATTTTATCAAGTCATATCTCAAATAACTGTTTGGAACTGAACTTGATAGTGATTCACAACTCGTGTTCAATGTGCCCACCACCAGTGCCAAAGCTTCTTTTGAGTCTCTTTGCAAAGTTCTTGAAGTTCTTAATCTGACAGATTTCTTATTTACCAATTTGATTGTCATCTTGCTAAGTGACTTCTCAGTGACGTGCAGCTACGCTGGTACCCTGTTCCTTTTCTAAATAGTAATAATAATGATCATCTGGCATTATCAAAGCCCATTTGATAACAATTATTTGAGATGAGACTTAATAAAATCGTGTTTTTGCTACTTTTTGCTGCGTTACGTCTTTGAATCGTCAAAAAGCGGTGGGTGGTCTCCTTAAAATTGCCATAACTTTTATTCTGTTTGAAATATTTTGCTGAAATCTGACCGTCATGTGCAGATATGAATTGTCTTTAAGCCTGTACAATGTCATTTCGATATTCTTACTTATGGCCAAGATATTGGCCAGAATAATAAAATCCGTATTATGTTGCTTTTTGATGCGTGACGTTTTTGAATCGTCAAAAAACGGTGGGTGGCCTCACTACAAGTGATACAACTTTTGTTCTGTTTCACATATGGCGATGAAATTTGGGTATTGTACGTAGATATGAATTACCTTCAAATCGGTAAAACTGGATTTGAAAAATTCTTATTTTTGGCCAAGATATTGACAAAAATCCGTAGGGGATTACTTTTTTTGGGCGCACCCTGTATATGAATTGCCTCAATTCATATATATATATATATATATATATGTATGAATTGATTGGCAGCATAAGTGTGTATGTAATAAATATAAATACGTATGACTATTTTATATAGCCCATGTATTATTAGTGTGTCTTAATATTGACTACATTTTACTTAGGGCTACAATCCGCTACATATTGAAAGCCAATAAAATAATGCATGTGCAGCATGTAACATAGAGCAGAACGAATACTTTATGAAGACAAATCACAGGCCATGAATATCTGTATCAGACAGACAGGTAGAAAGAAAGACACAGAGACACATAGACAGACAGACATTCTTCGGCCTCAGGTAAGATAATACTCGGATATCATGATTCCCGATTATCTGGCAGTTGTGTTAAGCAAACCAACTTGCATGAGACAGACAAACATGCAGACAGACAGACAGACATACAGACAGATAGGTAGACAGACAGACAGATAGAAAGATAGACAGTCAGACAGACAGACAGACAGACAGAGACAGAAAGATAGACAGACTTTCTTTGGCCTCAGGTAAGACAATAACTTGGATATCATGATATCCGATATCCAAACATCTCCCAGTTGTGTACAGCAAACCAACCTCGTATGTCGGCTTTTCCTGCAACATTTTCGATCCACAGCTTGGATTTCTCAATGATTCACAATCAAACGCCGACTATTATCTGCACCCCAACCATGCTCCCCATTCAACCATGCTCCGCAAAGAATGGGGAGCATGGATGGTTTCGAGAGCTGCTTAGACGCATTAGACGATTGAGTGGGTGAGTGAGTGCTCACCTTGCAATGAGTGGGTTCGAGTCTTTCTCTAATAATTGTTCGTGCGCTGGGAGTGCCAGTCCCAAGTGGGAATAAAAGAGGGGAGCAACGTTAACTTATGGCAACAGCCAACGAAGGGATGTGTAAAAAATATGATTTTTTAACAGATGATTTTAACTAGTTAACTTTTAAAATAATTATTTTATATATTAATAATTATATAATATATTAATTATATTATATAATAATTATATTTAAAAGAGGAGGGGAAAGAAGTTTTTCTGTATGTACATATCACGGGTGTGGGTGAAAAAACGAGGAATCAGATATGAGCTAAAACTGAAATAAAAACTGTCCCAGGAGGGGGAAGGCCAGCCTTGGAAGGGGACGGAGAGTAAACTGACCTAAGTTGTCTAGTGGGGATAGATGCCACTGCTTATAGGCAATTGTATTTGTAGCTTGCAACTGTTCTGAGAGACACTAGATACGACCAATATCATTATTAATATATAATATAATTATTATATAATACAATTATTAATTTATAATATAATAATTATATTATATAATATAATAATTAATATTATAATATAATTATTATAATTATAATATATTGTATATGGCTTGCTGTACACAACATCACTTGGACTAACAAATTATTAATTTCCTTGAAGCATTCAAAATTAAACAGAATTGACGCATAAATCTATTTTCTTTGACAATAAAAACAAATAAGTCAATAATTACACGTATATTGTACAATGTACAATTGTACATGCATAGGTATATACACACAACACATGTGTTCGTACAAATCATTAACATAAAGCATGTAGGTTTGAAGTTCAACGTTAAATAGCTTTTTTACAGAAAAATGTATAATTTATAACAAAGTAAAAACTGCTAGTAGCAAACACTAACGGCTACTACTACTGCTACTACTACTAGCAGTTTCAGTGATGATTTTAGGGATCAAATGCCTTTTTCTACCTCATAAGTTACCCAAAGGCCTTGGCACTTTTCAAGCTTGTCTTAACAACTGGTGCATTTCAAAATATTGCGATCAGATGTAAGAAAAAACACAGGTGAAGTTGATAAAATCCCCTCACAAAATTAGGTGTCCCTAACGGTGTCCGGACAATTCGTCCCCGGACAATTCGTCCCGGACAATTCGTCCCGGACAATTCGTCCCCGGACAATTCGGACCGGACAATTCGGACCCGGACAATTCGGACCGGCTATAGCCTACTTTAGCCAAGTGAGGTAACGTGTTATATTATGTTTAGGCCTACATTTGCTATGAGAACAATGAAATAATTTTCAATTTCGAATTGAATTTTAATGCGCAGCAGTATCTCCGGTCATCTGTATACGGTAATGGTGTCCGGGACGAATTGTCCGGTCCGAATTGTCCGGTCCGAATTGTCCGGGGACGAATTGTCCGGGACGAATTGTCCGGGACGAATTGTCCGGGGACGAATTGTCCGGGACGAATTGTCCGGGGACGAATTGTCCGGGACGAATTGTCCGGGACGAATTGTCCGGGGACGAATTGTCCGGGAACCCAAAATTAAGACCGAATTCCACATAACACGCTATAAAAATGCACGATTTGGCAGGAAAAGAAAGAAATACAGATTGAGACTACAGCGGTACAGTGGACAGACAATATAAATGAGAAAATAGCAACATCACTTCGACAAACAAACACAGAGAGGAGACTACACATGACAAATGGAGATCATATGTTTGTACCCATCGCCAAAAAAAAAATTACAGGCATTATTAGGACCTGATGATGATAACGTTCAGAAGTGTGCAATGAAGCAGGAAACATTAACCGTTACCAGACACAGTAACAAGGTTTTAAAACTGGACAACTGACACTACCAAAGATAGAAAGACTGGGGTTGTACAACAGCGTGTACTCACCTAAAAAATTTGGCTGAGTGTACGACTGTACGTAGTTCTGTAAACGAGGGTATGCGCAGGTATACAGCAAATGCCTACCTCACGAAGAGTAAAGATAAAAAAGGAAGAAAAGCAGCAGAAAATTGCGTTACATAAGAACTAAAAGACAAAAATGTACGAAAAATGTGTGAGATAGGTCGTCAGAAAATTTCGGCCCCAAAAAAGTTGATTTTTTCGGCCGCAGTGTGTAAACACCGGAAATATTACAAGTACAGCCCTGAGAAAGACACACACGTAGAGAGAAATAGAGAAAAAGATATAGAGACAGATAGCCACATTCTCATGTCTGACATTTCCAGACATATTTCAACATAATTACGCCAATCAGAAGGCCACACAGAATGCACACAGGAATCGGCCACTGCGTCACTGTCAAAATCTGCATACAAATTATACTCGTACAAAGGTCATCTAAAGGTAATTTTTCAGCAGAACAAATGCAAACAATGGACAAGACAAATTCAAAATCAAGGGTATTTCCATAACGGAGGTTGTTGGCACAAACACCCAGTTATCTTCCATTCCCTCCCCTATCACCTCCCTCTTATAACCCCTCCCTCTTATAACCCCTCCCTCTTATAACCCCTCCCCTTCTATCCTCCCGACCCATAAAATCATCACTGGATCTATGTTTCCATCTCTGTATAACAAACAACGTTCAAGAAAATACAGCACAAAAAAATAGATTGGACTGCATATTATAATAATGATTGCTGTAGACGTTCTTGCTGCCTTCACAACTTAGACAAATGACAAGTTGGGGGTTGTTGTGGGGGTACGGGGGGGACTACCAATCACTCACAGGGTTCTGCACAAAAATGACACCAACCACAAAAAATTCTGTCCATTTCCAAAAAACAGAAGTTTAACTCAGGAAGTACTTCTCTGATGTTGCTGCTGCCGATGTCTAAAACGCTAACGACGACACAAAGCGTAATTCTGAGATCTTGCATTCAATATGTCTCACAATTTTCTAATTGTAATTAAGTAAATTGCTCTGAAGTCTCATTAATTGCAAAAAACCAAATCAAAGGCGCTCTCTACGCCAGCCACTGCTGATTTGTTTTCTAGTTTACTGTTCTACCACCTGATGTAATAGTCTTCTGCAAATGACATTTAACATCGGCTAGGCAGAGAAAGCGTCTATGTGATATACCTAAAAATGCGCCATACAAAGTGTCCTAATACATACATGCTAAAGTCATCAAGAACAAGAAGTCTGTCAGCAAGCAAGAATTGCTCAAATATGAAGAAAAGTCACCAATGTCAGCACTTGCACACGTGTAGAACCCAGGTAAAAAGCATTAATTTTAAGTAAACTGTCATAATAGGCCATGAAGTGTTAGAAAAATCATTCTCTTATTCAACAACACAGATAAATCAAAACTTGTAAGTTGTAGATAAATCAAAACTTGTAAAAGAAAATGCTGACGAAAGAAAAGCTATAAACGAGTAAACATTCATTTCTTTATCAAGTTTTAACGGCCTAAACTAACACCACTCAAACTGAAATGAATGTTAATATCACCCCAGCACAATTGGAGCACTTCTTTCTGAGTAAACTACCGTCAAAGGGCGTTAAATAAAAACTCTTAGAAAATAATAATAATCTTAATAATATTAATAATAATTGGAGACGTAACTGTTCCAGATATAATTTTATGTCACCCGACAATTTTTTTATCATCTGAGAGATCATGTCCACCTGGAATAAGAGAGTTTTTTTAAATAAATAATAATAATAATGATAATTCTGTAGGGTCAGGTGGAGTTGAATGAGTTATAGGTTTAAGCTCAGACATAACAGAAATTTGATAAATGAACAACTAAGACAGTGGTTTCCAACCTGTAGCCCACAGGCCAAGAGTGGCCTACCAGGTCTAAAAAATGGCCCTCATCTCTCAAAGAATTTTAAAAATATATGAAAAAATTAACAATTAGGATAGAACACATAATTATTTTCTATTACAAATTATTTTATTTTGACATCCATAAAACATTCAATTTCAATCCAATCATAACAATTTTATATGCTTTTAGTTAATTAAATGTTAGCCGTGTGGCCAACTAATGTCCTTCAACTAAGAAAAAATGGCCCTCGTGTCTGTCCTCCATCTTAGAAAAAGTGTCCCTAAAGCCAAAAAAATTGGGAACCACTGAACTTAAGAGGTCATCATAATTATTGGTAAAACAAACAAACACTGCCCATGTTTCACACGATGCATTTAAAATTGACTCCAAAACACTTGAAAATTTAGCCATTCCGATATTCTTAGACTAATCAGTGCAAATTAACAAGGGTTAGACCTAAAAGGTGACAAAGAAAAATATTGACCATCTCGGCTTTTGCACAATCATGGAATAGTTTAAAAAGCTAAAAAAATTAATAGATTCGACCGAAATTGGACGTACAGTTGAGTTGGCTAAAATTGCATGCAATACAAAACTCCGTCTTAATCAAATTAAGCTTCTATGATGCTGTGTCACACGCTGGCATCTAAGATGTCACGATGCAGCAACAAAGCAGTGATCAGGAATAAAGACACCATTAAACCCATTACTGACCGAGGGAATAGGATTTCCAGTACCACTTACTACATTTTGGTCGGTAAATGGTTAAATCAAAAGGATTAACAACGTCTGTGAGTGAATAACATTAGCAACAAGTAAAATTCAAACATTTTACACTAAATACATAACAGCCCCTAACAAATTCACAAAGTGGTCCCAAAAAAACTTGGATACTGGAAAAAAGAGAAATTTAATATTACTCAAAATAATTTCTCTCTCTCCTCTCTTCTCTCACACATTTATTCTGCCCTCTCTCCCCCATAAGTTCTATCGGCCAAGTTAGCTACATTGGCTAGAGCGTAGACTGCATTTAACAAACCTCTGTGTTCGAGTGTGGGTGAATTGCAGTTAACTAACTTCCTGAGGGGCCTATTTAAGAAATTTAAATCTCGGGTTATACAATCTGTAAACTGTAACCTTAAAACGCGTGGTGCCTATTCAAAACGGGCAATTGTGGTGATAGATCTCACCCATTATAAAATAAGCCGGGTCGTGGGCATATACATAAAACGTCTACATTTACTTTTTACTGTTTGACTGACGATAGTGCAAAGAAAGAATCTTCACGGCACTTGGTAAGACAACATCAAACGACATCCCATGGGGGTCTTTGGTCTTTAACTGCATTAAGTTCATTTGTCAAAATAATAAAATATCTGAGCGGTAACGAAAAATAAATCTGACGTTGTGAGAATCATTGCGAAAACAGATGAATCGTATTCTATTTACTAGATATTCCTAACAAAAAATATCCTCTTCAAAGTCGCAGTCAATAATACCTTTAACAATCTTTCAGTTACGCAACCGGATAGCAAGCAATCTCTAGAATGAACTTATCAACAAATCACTGAAACACGGACGTATGCCAAGATATTCCCCTCCAAATATCACTGCCTAAATACATATATGTATATATATATATATGTGCATGTATGTTTGTTTGTGTGTATGTAGGTGTGTGTGGGTGTTAAGGTAATTGTTGAACCAATCAAACACTGTGTCTCATAAGACAAAGGACATAATTTTTCCTTGATCCACTAATGCAAAGGTAGCAACAAAACTAAACAGTAAGCATGCATAGGAAGAAGTCTTGGTAACTTGCATAACCTGGACAAACAAAAGTCGGCAACGCACAAATGCAACATAGGCAAATAGCGTTATAACACTTTAACGACCTGCTGCATTGATTCATAGTAAACACTCATCGCAAAAATTGTCAAATAAGCAAAAAGCCCATTGTCTTCACAATGCATAGATGTCTGGAAGAAGACAATGAACAAAATCAGTAGCTCAATGAAAAACCAAAACAGCAACAAACAATGAACCACAACAACAACACCAAACAATGAACCAAAACAGCAACAAACAATGAGCTACAAAAACAACACAAAAAAAGACCTAAAACAATAACAAACAATGAACCACAACAACAACAACAACAACAACAACAACAGTGAATCAAAACAAATATCCTGACAGCTTCTGTGAATTTTTTCTCAAGCATTTTGACAGCACACTATGCAACTCTCATTATTACATAATGTACAAAAAGAACAAAATACACACAAAAACACAACCTACAGTTCGAAAACAGCAAAATGATATTGGAAGTCACATAAAGTTTTTTATCCTTAGCTGAAACATGTGCAAGTGCCTAATTAAAACAGTAGCATAATTACAAAAACTTGCCAGCAATTAACAGTAAGAAAACTAATAAGACAGTATCTCTTCACAGGTGTTCTAGAAGACTTCAAAAAATTTCTCTATGTGCCAAGGCATTATGGCAAAACAGAGATAATGCCAATAAAGATCAGTACAATCATTAGTAAAAGACCAAGACGATTGAAATCCTCAAAAACCACGACACAAGTGACCTAGTGACCCAGATGCTTCAAGGTGTCATGATGTGGAGCAGACATGCACAGGGGTTTACTATCATTTGGTCGAAAGTCATTTCGTCGAAATCATTTCGTCGAAATCATTTCGTCGAAATCATTTCGTCGAAATCATTTCGTCGAAATCATTTCGTCGAAATCATTTCGTCGAAATCATTTCGTCGAAATCATTTCGTCGACGATCAAAAAATCGAATGATCATTTGGTCGAATGATCATTTCGTCGACAATCAATTGGTCGAAATCATTTGGTCGACGATGAAAAAATCGAAAGATTTGGTGCAGCATCATCATTTTCGTCATTTCTCCCATCATCATTTTCGTCATTTCTACTACTACTACTACTACTACTACTACCACTACTGCTACTAGTACAACAACTACTACTGCTATTTTTATTATTATTATTACTACTACTACTACTACAACTACTACTACAACTACTACTACTGTCATGGTCGTTATTATTTATATGATCGTGGGCATAATCATCATTACTACTACACTGATGATACGTTTGCTGGTTGTATAATAAAGAATATTCGTACTTCTTACTTACTTACTTATGTGTGCATCCTACAGTCCGTTAGGTCTATACACTCTCCTTGATTTTATTGGCTAATTAATTTTATTTTCATTTCACTTTCTGTAGATCACAACCTCCCTCTCTCACAGACTGATCGGGGTTCAAGTGTGTATGTGAGTGTGTGTCGGAGTGTGTGTATGTATGTTTGTTTGAGTGTGAAAACTTCTAGTAAAATCGTCCGAATTCTATTAAACATGCTTCCTTTTCAATTTCGATCTTTTGATTTTCGACCTATTGATCTTATTTTTTTTTATCGTCGACCAAATGATTTCGACCAATTGATTGTCGACGAAATGATCATTCGACCAAATGATCATTCGATTTTTTGATCGTCGACGAAATGATTTCGACGAAATCATTTCGACGAAATGATTTCGACGAAATGATTTCGACGAAATGATTTCGACGAAATGATTTCGACGAAATGATTTCGACGAAATGATTTCGACGAAATGACTTTCGACCAAATGATAGGATACCATGCACAGGCCAGTCAGGACAGACCGGTGGAGAGAGTCGGGGGAGAGCGTGGGACATATACGGGTATTGACCCAGGTTGTCCTTCATGTCTCTCTCCCAATATTCTCTTCATTCAGACAAGGTGGTCTAGTTACTCCAAGATGTTAATGGTATGGGGCAGACCTGCTGACCGGACCTGTTGAAGCTGGGCAGCATGACACGAGACAGACTCAGACAGAGAGTGGCGTCGGACTCCTACGGGCATTGAGCCCAATGATATTGATGATGATGACAATCATTAGTGGTCAACGGGTCATGAAGGTTAGAATATTCATTCTCTTAATCAAAAACAACAGATAAATAAAATTTTCAAAAGCAAGTCCTGAATAATAAGAGGTCACAAAAGAGTAAACGTTGAATATTCATTTCTTCAAAGATTTTTAAGGTCTAAACTACACGCACCATATTGAAATGAATGTCAATATCACTCCAACATACAGTAGTTCTGTAGGGTCCAAAATAAAGCAATATCATCAACTGGATAAACTTACGTCAGTGCTTCAGAAACTTCTTGTTTCAATCTGATAAAACAACTCTTATCAACTTGTAATCAAATGCTACCAATATGGCAGAATTTAACAAATTTCTGCTTTCAAACGATAATTAATCCAAAAAGAAACATGTTCCACCTAGAATACAATAGCTCCATAAAGACATAATGTAAAATCACTTTTAAACTGTGTTCATTTTAATTTGGCAACACGCAATCAATTCCATAAGTTTTACTGTTATCGAAAAATAAAATGTATCCCAAATAATCAACTTAGTTCACAACCAACCTAGGTAAAAAATCAAAAGTATAACCATCCTACAATTTGCAGGTTTTATTATGGAATGAAAAAACTTTGGAGATTGGACAGCACAGATACACACACAGACACACGCACACACACAGACACACACAGTCCACCTCATATATACCTGTGAATTTATCTTTGCACCTGCTTAAAAAATTATCTGAAGGCAAACACCAATGACTTTTAACACAATTACACACCAGCATCATGCACAGCGTTTGGTAGAATCAATAAATTAATATAAAAATACTGGTTAAACACGGTTAACAGACTGGTTCAGATTGGTGTTTGAACAATCAACACTTCCAGGTGTTCATACAACCTCCGCAACTGCCCCATACTCTCACAAGCCTGGATAAAGTTGGAGGGCAACATCAATCAGACATCAACTCCTGAACTCTACAACTCTACAGCTAGAAAACTTTGTGTAGACTGCAACCAGAGTGTAGACAGCATTGCGACCCTTTGCTACATAATCATGCACGTACTGGACTGCAAAAACAGCAGCAATGGCAACGGTAACTACCCACTGAGTTACGAGATAAATGGGTTTGCAACACCTGAAGTTTCAGTCACAAAAATTCGCAATTTTATGTGACAGACACACAGTCTTAAACTACACAGTGGTGGTCTAGTGGTGGCGTCGTCGCCTTGAAGCCTGAAGGTTCGAGGTTCGAATCCACCTCGCCGCGTAAGGACCTTGGGCAAGTCCTTCACTCACAATTGCTCAGCGCTTCGGCGTGAAACTCCGATGCAGTGTCCGCTCTGCATTCGGGAGCGCCTCTGAGTAGAGAGAGCTTGAAGGGGCGCTATAACAAGTGCACATACATACATACACAGGTCATCAGCAATTCTCACGGTTAGACGCTGTAAGGCACGACAGGCTTAAGGTTCATTCCTAGAGAAGAACGATAATCAAAATACACATCACAAATACCGGCACCTACAACAGACAGACCTTAAGGATATTTCTGACCACCACACGATGATGCAGCGCTACAATCATCTGTTGAATTTTATTTAGCATTTCCACCTGAAATATCTCCACACGTCTGGACTGCCGTAAGTAAACTTTCTTCTTAGGAGTCTACTAAAAGTGGTGCAAGAAAACGATATTTTGCTCTGCTATCAAGCTGAACTCTTGACCTCTCAAATTTCTGTATTTCTTTCAATTCTCAGTATTTTTCCGTGCCATAATTTTCTTTTCCTCCAACAAAGAACAGAGTTCTGCTATAATCCTCAGCAAGTACTGCCTCTCAATAATTCACCCAAAACGTAAGTAACAAGAAAAACGTTCGCAAGTCTCAGCATAACGTGGGCCGGGACTTTTAATAAACTGTATATCATAGACTCGCTTGCTGACAACATTGCATTTGAGTGCGAGAGTTTTGTTCATCGAATCTTTTCCAAGGTCATTCAATCGCCTCTTAACAAAGTTTCTTCATAAACGACCCTAACAAGAGCAAGACTAGCAAAGAGTACATTATTTTGGTGGATTCAAAAAGGCACTACATAAATAATTATTAAATATTCAGCTACAATGTAACGTAAATTAATACTTCGACACCGATGTAAAATAACTAAAAAAATGAAAACCCTTCAGTAAAGAAAATGAGTCTCCACAACGTCAAACGTACAATGGATGAAAATTTGGTTCCCATCCTAAGTAGGAGAATAACTGTTGCATATATTCTTGGGTCTGTAATGTTAATCCGATATAAATTGTCAAACTCAGTTAATTCTTAGTCTTTTTTGATGCTAGCTAATTGTCACCTTAATTGTGACCAATCTGGTCGCCTCATTGCTGAAATACACACCAATTGTTATTCCTCAGGTACATCTAACATTAACTATACACATTCTGTTCTAACTAAATTGGTTTCTTATGACATGATTATGGTCCAGATAAATGGTTAAGGGTAATGCAAAAGTTATTTCTTTTAACCGAACCTGTACACTGGCCATCAATGGCCCCCTATCACGCAACAGTGTTATAAGCCCTGTTTAGCAGGACTAGTCCTTTCTAGTAAGCCTATTGTTCCCTTTTAATCCGTAATATTCCTTCGTTTCAGTGTGTTGTTTTGTCTACGATTATTTGATCACATTTTGATCATATTGTATGACGTCTTGAATTACAGGGATCAATAAATTGATTTGATTTGAACAGAACAGGAACATTTGCTCTCCATCGTAAAATTAACATCCTCTTTTTAACAGCATTAGAACGCTGACCGTCAATGGCTAGCCTACTCTAACCAGGAAACCTCAAAGCAACATTGAAATTTTGTTAAGTGATCTAGCACAGAAGACTGATTCAAAAACAGTCACTTTAACTCGGACGTGTTTTGAGGCTGCTACTAAAATGAATGCAGGGATTCAGAATCCACCACACGAACTCACAAACGACGAAGACTCAAAAAGATTGCACTGGATACGACAAACATGGTATTAGCGGTAAAACAGATTTTATTTGCGTCAGTAGTATCCATTGCATACTACAACGACCCAAAAAAACTTAACAGTATCTGTACTCGTTCCACAGAATCCAGCGTGATTCTGCTCTCGGTAATTGACAAGCACTAAACTCCATTTGCTAAATGCAATAAAATTACTTTTGCAATCAAACAATACACAGATAATAAACACAACAGACATCCTGGTGGCAACATCTGACTAAAAGTACATTAGCTGCCATTAACACCACCAGAATGTATTCGGGTGAATATTTGAAAATCGGTTATTTTAAGTTTCAGCATGCTAAATAAAAATCGGGTTAACATATTTTGAAAAGCGAAACACCATTAAATAGGTATTAATTGAGCAGATCTATTCCTTCAAAAACCAAATTTTAATATTTATATATTATATTGATTTATTGAAAGAAAAGCCAAAAATGTCACGACCGCAACCTGTATCCAAGGTAGGTTCAATATTTTTAAATCCAAGTACGAGATAATGCATTTTAATAATTTTACAAACTTTTGTGAACATTTAATAGAGATTATAATTTTTCATCATAGTGGGTACAGAATTAATTTTCAGGGATAGGTTTTCAGTGTTAAATATTTTTTCAAAAGTCTGTAACATACTTTCAATTTTCTATGTCAACACCGCAACTGCAGCTGGAGCACACCTATTAGTACTGCCTCGCGTGTGTTGATTACGCCTGCGCATTGCTACATTGCATCTCCTGCGTCTTCACTAGCCGATCCTGTATTGTAAATGTAATTTACGATAATTTAAAACGGTTTATTAGGAATAAATGTCGGATAACCATTACGCGTATGTTTATTGAAGGTCACCACCGCAACCAACAATGCAGGCATACCACACATATTAAAAAAAAATTATTTGTCATGTATCAAATCGCAAGGAAGTACAGATGAGACGGGACCTATCATTGTGTACGCGCGTCAATCGGGGTTGGCCTAATATTTAAACTTTAAGCAATTTGTCACCACCGCAACCGTCACCACCGCAACCAAAGCAGGCAGTCGCGGTGGTGACTTCGTGGTCGCGGCTTTGACACTCAGTTGCTAGGGTTTCAGTGACTCTTAACATGAGTAACCATTGTGTTCTGACGCTGTTCCAGTAGTAGGCCTAGTCTAGAGTCTGGCTACCAGTTAAATATAAGTCAAATTTTATCCAATTCAGTAACCATACCCTGCTTTTTTTAAAATTTGGTTTGTAATATTATTTAAAGCAGTTATGCTGTGTTCAGTTTTTATTTACTTGTTGTTTCAGTTCTTATGATGTGAAATAGCTGGCTTATACACTGCATTTCAGCAGCATGAAACAAAGTAGTCTTTGGTGCTGGGGTCCGATGTTCTTTATTTAAATTATTTTATGTCATGCAGTTTGCTGACATTGGCTGACAAGCCAACTGTTGCTTTCTGTTACCTAAACTTTTATTCAGAATAAATATTTTAAGCTTTTGTTAATAACGGCTGGCTTACTTATGTATTTATGCAATAGCTTTGATGTGCACTATTATTACATGATCATTATTTCCATGACAGTTTAGAATTGATACTATTCAGTTGCGGTGTTGACATTTTTGCGCCTAAACTTATGTTGTTCCTATAATTTTTCTGATAATCTGATGATATTCATTTTCATTTCACAATATATTACTTTTTTCCATGTCATGCAGTTTTTATTGGACTATTAAATTGCAAATAAATGTTTGATATTCAGCTTGTTTACTGACATTTTTAATTGGTTGCGGTGTTGACATTATGCGGTTGCGGTGTTGACATGGTGTGCTAGACTTACCATTTTCAAAACGATGCTCATGGGGGTTCTAGGCCATATCCGTTATGAATCATGCTTTTAATATCTTAGGACTCTATTTGCACTTCGATTTATGTAACTTTTGACAATAAAATCACAACTTTTTTTTGTCTTGTATGGAGCACCTAAAATTACCGGTTTTCAAATATTCACCCATTCCTTAAAAGCAACTTTTCCAATCCCACCAAAAGCAGAAAAAACGTTTCAACTTCTGCCATTGCATAGAATTGTGCATCATATCTTCGCTTGTAAAGCAATAATAATCGACAATAGCAATAGTACTAATAATAATAACAATAAATAAAAAATAATAATAATACCCTCCATCTTGGCTCGGACATCTCCAGCGTACGCACACACAAAGATAAAATAATCCTGGCACTCGTTCACAGCGAAATACTCGCAAAACAAGCGGCTTACATTCTAAAAAAACAATCTGAAGTAAATGATTCAGTTTACAAAATAACTTTTTGACTAAACAGAAAAGCAAGTAACAGCTGACAAAAAAATAACAGACAAATCCTATTGAACTGAGACGCGAGAATCGACGAATCTGCATGTGGCGGTGATACAGTCCAACAGTAAACAGCGGTTGATATCATCTCAGTTGCTGGCTGAAGGAAACAGTCGGTTGAGTGACGCTTGAGGTGGCAACGGTAGAATGGTTACTCATCCCGTGAATCGACTGTTTCTGGGTTAACAGAAAAGATGAGTAAGCGTGCTTAAGATATTTTCATAGAACATCGACGTAACATATTAATAGTAAAATGTCAATTGGATCACTCTTTGCCTTATATCTTTGATTAGAATAAACCCAGAGCAACAATTTTTTGTGGCGTTTTGAAGCCCGAGACACAGGGCTTTTTTTAACGTGCAGTTGTACACAAAAAGTGTAGTTCTAAATGGATTTGTGTAGTTGTAGAAGCACTTCTGTACAGTTAAAACTAGCAAAAAGGCCACTGTTCTCCAATTGGAAGTAATTTACCATCGAGGATGGGAAAGAAAAGATGGGATTGTGCAGTTCTAAAAATTCCTTAAAAACAGCCCTGCCGAGACAAGACCTTTGAAACGATGCATCAAACTCAATAGTTTACAAAACGCCTTAATACTGGTTTCAGTGTGTGGCACCACATCTGATCACTCATCAGTAGGTTTTCTGTGTTATTAAAGGAATTGTTTCATATTTTGTATTGCTATTTTATTTAGCATTTACCAATATTATAGTTAAATACTGAATAGACGTAATAGAACTTGTGTCAACCTGAAACTCGGATGTGCCTATTCCAGAAAAGACGCCGGTCGTTGTTGTCGCTGTTGACGGTGGTAATCCAGTCAGCTTCGGACGTTTGTTTGGAGGCTGGTTGTGATCAGATGGCTGGCCCTGAATAGTTGCTGCCTGCAGCCATAGCATAATAAATACCAGTAACAATGAGTAACATAGGATATAGCATAGATAGCATAAATATTGGATATTAGAATTAGAAACACAACGTATTATGTGTCAGCAATAATAACAATAATAATAATAAAAGTAATAATATTAATAATAATATTTAATAATAATAAAAATAATAGTAATAATAATAAAATAATAATAATAACAAATATTTAACACTGTAGCATTCAGGGGCACTTTTGCCAGCCAAGAAATAGACGAGTAGGGCCATTCCCAACTGTTTTTTAATAATAAAAATAACCTAAAAAAAATCTTTAAAAAATAATAAAATAAATAATAATAATAATAATAAAGGCTCTCAATCACAATTCAGCGCTTCAACTCCATAGCATTTAGTGGTTCCTTCAGAAGACCCACGCCCGAAATGGATGAGGTTTAGCCGTTCCAGGCACATTGCTTTTAACTTTTTGTAAGTCCCTAGGGGAACAAAGTACCTCAGGGCAAAAAAAAAATAATAATAATAATAATAATAATTGAAAAATATTAATAATATAATGACAATTAACGACAGCAGTCATCAACAAAGACAGACCTTGCTTGCTGCCGTATCTGCTTTGTCTTCGTTTTCATCGTCTGTGAGGAACTCTCGCTTCGGGTACGGAATCGGCCCATTCTCAAAGATGCTGCGGAAAACATAACATTCGCTTAGTCACAACTTTTGGAGGTTTGAGAACCAAGTAAAACCCATGGGTGAAGTTTCTGACTAAATAAAAAGAACCAGCATTATTCAGAAATCTTCATAATTTAAGTTACAAGTAACTTTCAATACAAAAATCTTTAAAGCACATTTTTAAATTTTAAATGCCAGAAGTGTTCTCAGCAGAGCAACAAATCGTTATTTCTGCTATATGTATGTATGTATGTATGTATGTATGTATGCATGTATGTATGTATGCATGGATGTATGTATGTATGTATGTATGTATGTATGTATGTATGTATTTATGTTTGTATGTATGTATGTATGTATGTATTTATGTATGTTTGTATGTATGTATGTATGTATTTATGTATGTTTGTATGTATGTATGTATGTATGTATGTACTTATGTATGTATTTATGTATGTTTGTATGTATGTATGTATGCATGCATATATGTATGCATGTATTGTATGCCTATGAACATTTATATAGCGCTTTACAATAACTTCACGAAGGCACCTAACTTAGCTACCCGACAGTTGTAGCCTGTTTTATGCCACTGCCAAAATTATACTTCATTGGACAGACATGCAGGCAATAGTCTTTCAACATATTACTCATATGTTATGTGACTTCAAACAACTATGGTTACTATTCAAAGTTGCATGTATACTATATAGGCGTTTAATTAGAACTGACTCCTGAGCTGGGAGAGGTTCATCCCTGAAGTAAGTGTCTCGCATGGCCGTTTCTGAGGTGATTCGCTTCACTGGATCCATCAGAAGCATCTTCTGAAGCTGCAACGAAAAAGAGAGATTAGTTCTTCTGCAAGGCTCTTACCTGGGCACACACAATATCAATTTCAAACTACCTTACACCATGGGTGTGCCAAATCTAAACATTTTCAAAGCTTTTTCTCCATGCGTGAAACTTTTAACTGTAACTACAACTCTGCATACGTTGTCAAAGACTGTCAGTGCAAATGTTCAGAGTAATAAATGTAGCAACTAGCAAGTGCACTTTTAGCCATGCTTACAAGCAAAAACAATAACAATAACGTAACTGCATAAGCAATTTGAAAAGCAGTCTAACTAATAGGCCAATAGGATATATGGCGCCTCTTCAAGAGTATAGCATAGATAGCATAAAACATAGCATAGATAGCATACAACAGCAATCTATAAGAAAACCTACAATGCCTCATTATTTATGCCTTTGCTACTACGCTCTATTCTGCTCTTAAGACTGTTCTCTTTAGCCGTGGTTGGGTTGGGAATAGATACTCTTGAATAGGCACTATATAAATGTCTGAAATGAATGAATGAATGAATGGCATTTATACAAGAACTCCTGGCACACACACACAACATTACGAGACAACCGGTACCTTGTTTTCATGTTAAACATAGTACTACCCTCCAGTTAAAGTAGTGTAATTGTTAAATGAAGGAATTTCTAAACCAAGCACACTGACCAGAATGAAAGCAGGGTTGTCCGACTTAATTTTGTGCTTGTCCATGTACTTCATCAGCGTACAGTTGATGTAACTACAAATATGTGACTTCAATTCACATTGAGTATTCAAATTTACAACTCAGGTTAAATATGTACAAAAAGATAGTATCAAGAAAAGGTGATACACAAATGTCCACATAATCACACAAACATATACGCAATGCATGCATAATTGCATACACACACATACAAGTACAGTACACATACATACATACTCCTCTCGACAGTCAGTTTTAAACACCCCTGCTAGACTCATAGCACGCCTTCCTCGGTTTCCCCACATTTCGACATATGCAGCTGAAGTCTTACACTGGCTCCGACACCTTACACATTCATTTATAGGATCATCTTCCTGGTCTCAAAATCCCAACTTGGTCTTGCCCCCAAATATCTCACCGACTGGGTAAGCCTCGCTCTGCGACAACAATTCACCTGTTGTGCACTAACCACTTTGTCCCTCATGTTCAGCATGCCTTGGCTCAAAGCCGATCATTTGCTGTCATAGGTACCACACATTTCTACTACAGTTACTGCAGGAATTTCTTAACCCTATTATGGCAACGATGCCAATCATCCATAAACATTTCTCGTGGTTCTAATAGAGTTCAATCAGCATGCTCAAATTCACAATCGTTAGGTCACAGGTGAGTGCATTACCATGTGGACTGCAGATACAAAGAATAAAGTCACTTTTCAGAACACAAATAATTTTTTGATCCATGCCATTCAAGTTGAAAGTTACTGTACTGATGGGATACTTTTGAATGAAGTACATCAGATATTTTTCTGATTAGTAGCAGAATAAGAAAATCAAATAGAATAACTTGGAAATCATGAAGTCATGTAAACATCTGTACATACTTGCTTTTCTTGAAATCCTTGATAAGCGTTTGATGTTCTGGCATTTTTTTCATGTCTTCCCAATCTCTTTCTGAAAAACCAAAGCAGCAGGTGGATGCATTAAACCTATAAGCTTGACACTTCCTTAATAATAATAAATGATAATAATAAAATAATAATAATGTAATAATCATTTTATGATGACAAATAAAGACAATAATAATAATTTATGTAATCGTTCCAGATTCAATCTTTTCTGTAAATCACATGAGGATTGAGGAATCACGTCAACATTGAGTAAAAAGAATAATAAAATGATTTGTATTGTTCCATATCGCGGCCAAGGTCGAAGGAAAGGGATGAATTAAAAAATCATTTTATAGACTAGTTGCATGAAAATTCTTTATAATATTTATTGCTCATTATATTTGTTTTCAAAACTGTCTCTAACGAATCATTAATCGAAAGGAAATTAAAATTGCAAAGCCTTACGATCTCATTAATATGTAAATTGTACATCAATCATCTGCTTTGTTAGTTACTGGGTCATTACAAATAACCTTGAGAAAATCCCGGATAACTCAAAACCTTGGAGAATATCAGATCACCACAAATAACCTTGGGGCAATTCAGGTAACATATGGAATCTCAGATCATAATGAATAACCTTGGGAAAATCTTGGATAACTTATAATCCTGGGGAATCCCAGATCATAGTGAATAACCTTGGGGAATTCCAGATAACTTATAAATAACCTTGGGAATCCCAGATCATTATGAATAAACTTGGGGAATTCAGGATAACTTAAAACCCTGAGAATCCCAGATCATAGTGAATAACCTTGGGGAATTCGAGATAACTTAAAACCCTGAGAATCCTAGATCATAGTGAATAACCTTGAGGAAATCCAGATAACTTATAAATAACCTTGGGAATCCCAGATCATTATGAATAACCATGGGGAATTTGGGATAACTTAAAACCCTAAGAATCCCAGATCATAGTGAATAACCTTGGGGAAATCCAGATAACTTATAAATAACCTTGGGAATCCCAGATCATTATGAATAACTATGGGGAATTTGGGATAACTTAAAACCCTAAGAATTCCAGATCATAGTGAATGACCTTGGGGAAATCGGGATAACCTAAAACCCTGAGAATCTCAGATCATAGTGAATAACCTTGGGGAATTCCAGATAACTTAAAACTCTGGGGAATCCCAGATCATTATGAATAACCTTGGGGAATTCCAGATAACTTAAAACCCTGAGAATCCCAGATCATTATGAATAACCTTGGGGAATTCCAAATAACTTAAAACCCTGGGGAATCCCAGATCATTATGAATAACCTTGGGGAATTCCAGATAACTTAAAACCCTGGGGAATCCCAGATCATAGTGAATAACCTTGGGGAAATCCCATGACGCTGAAGATCCTATCCAGTTGGTCATGATGATACGGATTACTCGTCTTGATGTCCTCTTGCCGACAGTGAAATATCGGTTCGGACGTCAAGAGCTCAGCAAATATACAACCGACGGCCCAAATGTCTACAAGACAAAAGAGAACAACAACACAATGGCATTTCAGTCAAGTTTCATCACGTGTATGATCATTATTCTTACCGTAACAAACTTACCATTACATACATACATACATAAATACATATACATACATACATACATGCATACATGCATACATACATACATACAAACATACATACATACACACACATACCTATATACATACATACATACAAACATACATACATACATGCATACATACATACATACATACATACATGTTTAAATAATCAATTGGAGGTCGACAGAAAATTGCTTAACCCTTTATCGACTGAAGGAATAGGATTTCCCTTTCCATTTACAACACTTTGGTCGGCAAAGGGTCAAGAAAGTCTTGAGTCCAGCTTGTGCCTTGCCAAACAGCTTCGGTTACCAGAATGCTTGACAGAAACTGTCCAGAAGAAGTTCACATATCAGATTAAATAATCCAACATATTAACAATAAACTAGCAATAAGCAAGTTTTATCATTAGTTTTTATCATAAGACTATAATTAAATAGACTTATTATCGGTACTACAAAGTCTACCAATAGTTTCATTATTAGCATTTCAACTAGCAATAGTTTCATTATCAGTACTTCAACCATACAATATGCATGATATAAAAACCACTAAAGATTCACAATAATTATAAATTATTTTAACATATATTTAATGACTAGCACTAATCTTTTTAAAAACATGTGCCTGACTTTTTCAAATCACATTTTTCCTAATTAATAGTAAAATAAACAAAAGTGTTAATCAACCTATGGCTTTAGTGTAGTGCCGAGCACCAAGAAGCAGCTCTGGCGCTCGATACCAGAAGGTGACGACAACGGGGTCAAGGTCAGCGAGCGGTTTGAGTGGCGAGTTGAAAAGACGAGCAAATCCCATATCAGCTGTCAAATGCAGAAAGACAATCAATGAAATTCCACTCAGATGAGCATAATAATAAAAATAAATAATAATAATGACAGTAATAATAATAAACAATAATAAAAGTAATAATATTAATAAATAATAAAAATAATAACAGTAATAATAACAAAAGTAATAATAATAAATAAGAATATTAACAGTAATAATAATAAATAAGAATAATATTTAAGTAATAATAATAAATAATAATAATGATAAATAATAATAATAATAATAATAATAATAATAAATAACAATAATATTTCAGGATGGTTGTGAAACTTGGAACTTTTAATTCCTAACATAGTTTCTCGTTCTAGAAAAATAATGAAGATGATGATTATGAAGATGATGCCTAAAATTCCCTAAATTTCATTCAACTGCAGAGACAAAATCGAGCTTTCCAACCTTCACACTATTAGTGGCATGTCTGAACGCAGTCTTGGCATCTCACACAGATGACTTGCTGCTTGCTCTACCTATAAATACATACGCTCTCAGATTGGGCGCAGTCATTTTTCACCCACGGAGTTGTCCGTGTGGCACTCTGTAAGCACTCAACAGTGGCCTGAGTGCCACACGGGGCTCACACGATCTGTCATGTTGTTATCGAAAAGATATGTCCTGCAAAAGACATGTCCTGCTTCACAGCAATGACAAGTTTTTTAAATGTATGCTTTGTCAAAATAGACTAGCAATATCATGACATCACAAATCACACAAACCTATTTTGACACGACCTCTCTCGCTGCCTTCACCCATGACAAGTATGTTGGCTGGTTTCTACAAATCAAGCATCATTACATAGAAATCACCCTAAAGTAAGTAAGTAAGTAAGTAGCCTTTATTTGCATCTGACAATCGCAAATGCATCACATTGCATAACAAAACGAATACACACACGTAGTTAAAGTCATGTATAGCCAAATATAATTGAAAATGCATTTGTTAATCAAACTATTTTTAGACAAATTTGTTTTAACGCGAGGCAGAATAAAAGGATGTCCTCTCTTGCAGTGCAGATACTTGTCCTTCCGAAGAGGTGACAGGAGCTGGTGAATGCAATGGCCATAGAATTCAGCAAGAGAAGAACAAGAATTGTTCAAAAAATTTGCTTCGATTTTACGGGAAATAGGAATTTTTCAAAGATCTAAATTTATCCTATATAAATATAAGCATATATCTGAGATATAAGCGAAAAGGTATTTCCAGTGTAGTATTTCAAACTGAAAAGAAAAACAATGTTTTGCACAGAGGTTTACATACAGAAATAATTAGTAATTACTCTTCCAACAATACTTATTATAATATATACCTTACACAAAAATGCACAGTACAAATGAACATCATCGATTTCATCATTCGAAAGTCAATATTAGAGCCGGTGGATGTCAACATGAGATAAAGTCTATTCCTGAAAGATTACAGACTTTCAAACCTTTGTGGAACACATCACCGCCGCGTAAGGACCTTGGGCAAGTCCTTCACTCGCAATTGCTCAGCGCTTCGGCGTGAAACTCTGATGCAGTGTCCGCTCTGCAGTCGGGAGCGCCTCTGAGTAGAGAGCTTAAAGGGGCGCTATAACAAGCACGCATACAAACAAAAAACACCTTATTATAGCTGGTGAGATATAGATAATGCCATAAGACAATGAAAGCATCTTGCAGTAGAGACTGAAATGATGATTAAAATATTGAATCAGATAAATACCAGACAACATCGACTGACCAAGTCTCGATGAAGGACCCAGTTCGTATGGAGGTAATGGATCCCGTCGAGGATCTGGAAAAGCAGAGATTTGACCATGTTCTTCGGAACGTTCACCGTCTTTTTGTTAGCCTTGGCCGAGCGGTGGAATTTTATTATGTGCTGAAACAGACACAGAATTGACAAGTTATATTACTGAAAATTCATACATCAAATTACATTGACTGACCGAAATTGTGCTTCAATTGAACATTTTAAAGTATCACAGGCACAGGGTATAATTTCAATAATGGCATTGGGTGATGTATCACTTTTTATCACTTTGTGATATGTGGAGTTGCAGTTAAACTGGAAGCAAGAAAATGTATCCAAACCGTACAAGCACTGTGCTAAAATAATTTCAAACAATGACTATATTGGGAGTGGTTTAGGGAACTGTGGAAAGTGGTGATGATTGGACACCTATGGGTTTTCAGCCGATGGATCATGATGATGATGTATCCCGTTCAAAGCTCTTGTTTTGATCCTCAAGCCTAAACTGGGTTTTGCTCCGAAATATCTCAGAAGTATCATTCGCTCTCCTCATTCTGCAGCTTCTTTCCAATCTCCCCGCCCTTTGAACCGGAATGATCACTTTGTTCCACGATCAAGGACCACTTTGGCCCAATATAGCTCATCTTCCTCCCCTCCTCTTTAAAATACATGTTTCCTTTCCATCTAAATCTATTCCCACATCTCTTATCAAAGTCATTTCTTCTCTTGGTTGCTATATTAATCATGAATAATGAAGTTCAGAATAAGAAGAGGATTCCATTGTATATCGACAACGAACGTCTGCTTACCCAGAGATCGTGTTCCGCATAGTCGAACAGCAGCCAGACCTTCCGATCCGCGTGAGACAAGAAAACCTTCTGCAGGGCAATTACGTTCGTGTGTCTCAATTCTCTAAGTAACTGCAACAAACAACAGAAAAGTGAACATTTAAAAAACTTTAAACAGAAGCAAAAGCAGATAAATAATTTAGAAAAGCAAACATATGTCAACTTGCATCCTCAAATGTTAGAAGAATTTGCACTGAATCGCAGCTCAATTCCTTTAGATGTTCAATCCATATTTTTAGTCTGCTTTACTGTCCAGACTATTATTATCTGTGGATTTTGACATCGCACAAACACTTGCCCAACATTCTAAATCTTGCAGACCTGTTTCAATTGATTTACTTTTAGTGCCACTAAATAAGCTTGTCCACCAGATCCTGCTTTAGCCAGAAATTTAAGCAAAATATAAACATCAAAAGAAGCTCTTACAGAAATGTCAGGAGAATTAAGCTAAATGTATGGATGCATGCATGACTGTATTCAAACTTTCAAAAGCACATTTAGGAAACTTTCAAATTGTAATGGGAAGCCCACAAAATCAATTACTGCATAAGTTCATGCCCACATGCTTGGTGTATTCTTAATATATCAGCATAACCCATGCTACACAAACTCCAATACTTACAGCAATTTCTCGACACGCAGACATCGAGATGCCTGCTCCTTCAATCTGCTTTAACGCATATTCACGTGAATCTCGATTGTCCTGACTGAAATTAACACATACAAATTAAACTGTACATATTATGTAAATTCATTCATTCATTACGGTTGCTATCAGCGCCCTGTATTGCAGGCTGTCTGTTCTGCTAGCATAGGCGCAACCACCCTATGGGACCCACGGGACGCGTCCCCCCAACTTTTGAGTGGTCCCATTAACTTTATCATTATGGTCCCCCCAACTTTTAGGACGTGATTCATTTGGTCCCCCCAAACTTTAAGGACGTGATTGCGCCTATGTCTGCTAGTAGGTCTAGTTAAGATCTATGTCTTCTGTAATCTGCATTCTTGTGAATTGTTTCAATTGCATAACTGTACACTGTAACCGTCTGTCAACCGTGGATTGTTCAATAAAGAAAATGTTATTTTCTGAGCAATGACTGACTTACTTTCGCGTAAACATTGGTCTATCAATCGGGGTAGGTCACAGGGCTGGGAAACATTGGGCTATTGATCGCCGTAGGTGAGACCGCTCTATTCTGTCTACATCAGTGACGGCCATACTATTTACGTGCTACTGAGTCGTTCTATACTTTTACCGGCCGTTTTGCATGCCACAATGGTTGTATTCAAGTGAATGGGGTTTGCACTCTGTGCCTTAATTAGGCATCTAAATAATTGCATAACGTAGAGTTCTGATCTAAAGACTGTCACTATAAAACACTGCATGCAAAATATATAGATGAATGCACAGTGCAATTTGAAAATTTCGATTGATACAGCACGTACACGCATTAAGCACTGCCTTTAAAAGCTACAGCATCCATCACTTTACTTACCTATCTTTTCGTATGGCCTTATAGACATGCCCGTATGTACCGCGGCCAACTTTTCGCCCTTCGAAGTCAAATATATCTTCAACTTTCTGTCGATCGGCTGCCAATCGAGTCTTAAACTCGTAATCCATTATTAAGTGACCTGGCTGTCGAAGAGACGATCAAATCATCGGCTAAACTACATTTTGCAGACAACTTTTCAAGTATTGAAATCAAAACAAGTAGCTTGTTGTTCGCTCAGCCGGATGTTGATACCGTATAATATCGAAAAACCAGTGCGCGGCCGTCTTTTAAGAATATCTATAATATATTAATTTTGATTCATTGCGAGATGCTGTATTTGCTTAATAGCTCTTTAATATTCTAAGTGCATATAAATAAATTATCCAATAGCTACAAAACTTGATTTACTTTAAAGAGCGTTAATTATTTAACGTGTTGGTCCATTTGTTAACGCCGTCGACCTGTAACGCGGGAGAATACGATCTGGATTCCATGACCCGGGGCCGCCAGTCTGGCCGCTAGTTTGAGACATGGCGTGTTTTACACCAGATCTACATCGTAATCGTAATCGTAATCTCGAAACTTCTACAGCGCCCACAAAAGCCAAGTCGCGGGAACCAGCTTATTCACAGGCGCTCAATCAAAACAAAATCGATAGGCAGCGGGTCAAGTCCGGAGAGTCAGGCAGGCAGATAGATGGACGGCTAAGGTGGGTGATGTTTAGAGTTGAAGTGGCGGGGGATGTAAGGAGAAGAAGAATCAGGATAGGATTTTTGAAAGAGCAATGTTTTCAGTTTTGAGTGAAAGACCTGTGGGGAGATAGCGAGAGGTGGAGTTTTGGTGAGTTCGTATGATGGGTCGGAAGTTTGCCGAAGTGCTGGCGGAAGTTTGTTCCAGAGAGGTGGAACGGCAATGGCTATGGAGCGGTTTGCGAATTTCAGTGATGAAGTGATAGGAGGGCGAAGCAGTGTAATGGAGGATGAGGAGCGTGTTGAACGAGGTGGCTGGATGGTGAACAACTGACGAAGGTAGAACGGCTGGGATGATTGAAGTGTATTGTAAGTGAGTGAGAGGACTTTGTATTCGATGCGTTCAGGTATTTTGAGCCAGTGAAGTGATTTCAGGACAGGAGTGATGTGGTGACGTTTGGGGGTTTTCGTCACTGCACGGGCGAGGGCATTCTGGATAGCTTGGAGGCGGTTAATTTGGGTTATATCAATGTTTAGGAAGAGAGAGTTGCAGTAATCAAGTTTCGCATGAACTATGGATGTGGCTATTGTGGATGCAGTTTTAAAGTCAAGCATAGGTCGGATTCTGCGGAGATCTCGTATGTGCATGAAACAAGTGCGGGAAAGTTGGGTTATGTGGTCGGAGAAGCTAAGATGCTGGTCAAAGATTACACCTAGGTTTCGGACAGGAGAATTTGCGGAGAAAGTGTGGTTGGAAGAAGAGTCATTGTTGAAGGAAATAGAGGGATCAGGAATTTTCTTGAGTTGCTCTCTGAGGCCAATTAGTATAAATTCTGTCTTGGAGGGGTTAAGGCAGAGGAGATTTGAGGTCATCCAAGAGGTGATTTGGGTGACCACAGAGAGAAGATTATTTATGGAGTCAGAGAAGCTGCTTGGAGAGAAAGAGATGAATAATTGGGTGTCGTCAGCATATAGATGATGGTCGACTGTGGATGCTTTTATGAGTGAACTGAGTGGAGTGGTGTAGAGGATGAACAAGAGGGGCCCGAGGACAGAACCTTGCGGAACACCACAGGTGAGGGGGCGTGATTGAGATGATGTTTCAAGTGTTTTGACTGAGAAAGTGCGTGATGAGAGATAAGACTGAATCCAAAGGAGAGCAGTGTCGGTAAAGCCAAAGCAGGAAGACAGTCTTTGGAGTAGTATGTTATGGTCGATGGTGTCAAAGGCTGCAGAGACATCAAGGAGGCAAAGGCAGGAGACTTGTTGATGAGAGATGGCAGAGACAAGTTTATTGTAGAGTGAAGTGAGAAGTGTTTCGGTGGAGTGCTTTTTAGTAAAGCCGGACTGGTTTGGGTTAAGGAGTGAATTTGAAGTCAAGTAGTCATTGATGCGAGAGAGTACGACACGTTCTGTTAGTTTAGAGATGAATGAGAGGTTGGAAACAGGTCGATAATTAGAAAGGATTTCCTTATCAAGTGATGGTTTTTTTAGAAGTGGAGTTACCAAAGAATGTTTGAAGAGGAGGGGAAAGTTGCCAGTAGATAAGGAGAGGTTGATTATTTGTGTGATGATGGGGACAATGATAGATGCGCACTCTTTCAGTAGGGCGGTAGGTATAGGGTCGAGTTCGCACTGCTTGTTTGGGAGAGATTGTAATAAATTGGACACTTCAGACTCTGATGTTGGGCTAAAAGCAGATAGTGATGATTGAGGTGGGGAAGACGGAAGGTCGTGAGTGGAGGAGGGTGTATCTGCAGGTGAGTCGATGGTAGATTTTGAGAGGAGTGATTGCAGAGAGAGACGGATAGTAGTTACTTTGCCAGAGAAGAACGAACAAAATGAGTCAGCGATTGAAGAAGATGGTAGAGAGTTTGGAAGTGGGCTAGAGGAGTTCCGATGTAGGAGTTGGTTTACCGTTTTCCAGAGAAGACGAGGATTACAAGATCGGGATTGAACTAGTGAGGAGTAAAACCTCTTCTTGGCCATTGCCAGAAGGTGATGGTATTTGTTTGTAGCAGCTTTTAGAGCAGAGAGGAGTTGAGGGTCATGGGTTCGTTTGTAAGTACGCTCAAGGCGTCGACGGAAAGATTTGAAGGCCTGGAGGTAGGAGTTATACCAAGGGTTGTTAGAGTGAGAACCAGATTTGGTAATAGTAGGAGCGTGTTTGTCGAGGATCATGGAGAGAGTGTTGTTGTAGGAGGACAGGAGGTCATCTAGAGAGGACGGAGGATTTAGGATGAGGTCTGAGGAGGCAAGATCGTGCTTGAAGGCTTCAATGTTTATGGAGCTGATGCGGCGGAAAGAATGAGAGACGGGATCAGGACGCGGAGTAGGTAGTATGTTAAGTTGTGTGAAAATGGGGTAATGGTCAGAAGGAGTATCAAAAGAGAAAGATATGTTTGGCGATAGCCTTGAGAGAGACGATGTGATGATGAGGTCAAGTGTGTGGTTGTGAGAGTGGGTGGGAAAGTTGACGTGTTGGACCAGATTAGTAGATGACAAGAGCGTGAGGAAGTCGGGAGCAAGTGAGTCAGATGGGTTGTCAACATGTATGTTGAAATCCCCTGTGATCAAGAATTCATGAGGAGTTGTGGCAGCAGTGGAGAGTAAGTTGGTAAATTCCTGCAAGAAAACAGAGTTGGGTTTAGAGTATGAGGAGGAGGAGGGAGGGCGGTAGACATTGAAGATGGTTAGGATTGAGTTCGGGAGTTTGAGAGTGATTGAGGCGCATTCAAAAGATGTGAAACAGTAGCCAGGTGAGTCAAGGACAGTGGAGGGCTCTCGGGTTAGAAATGCAATCCCTCCACCTGTGGTATTCCGGTCGGTTGTCAATTTTGAGGGACGAGGGGTGCTGTACAAGTGGTAACCAGAGGGGATACAATCTTGATATTGAGCATGAGTTGTGCCTGAATGGAACCATGTTTCGGTTAAAGCAAAGAGGTCTGGAGGATGAGAGGAAAGAGACAAGTCGTTTATTTCAGCAGCGTGAGCTGGATGAAGCAGAGAGCGTATATTTAGAGAACATAGTAGAAATTTGTTTTTGTCTTGTGTAGGAGGAGGAGAAGGAGGAGGAGGGGAAGGAGGCGGTGGGAGAAGAGGAGGAGGAGGAGAGGTAGCGGTAGACACAGCAGCAGCAGTAAGAGGACAGCTAGGCTGAGGAGGAGGAGGAGGAGCAGCAGCAGCAGCAGCAGCAGCAGCAGCAGCAGCAGCAGGAGTGGTAGTAGAAACAGAATAGGGTGTAGGCGGGGGAGAGTGAGAGGCGAAACACCTATTGATTGGGCCCGGATTTGCATGTATGTCGCCAGAAAGTAGAATTAAGATGAAGAATAGACTATTGTGAGTACGGTGCTGAGATTGTATTTTGCGTCGAATTGCTAAGAAAAACGGCAGAGGAATGTGGGCCATGTAACCATTCTCTTGTGTAGCAGTCAGAAAGTGGGCGGGGTTATGATGCCGGGGTGAGAACGGTATGTAGGTCAGTGAGAGGCTGGAGGGGTGAAACTGGATAAAGTGAGCAGTTTGGATCCTTAATGAGACCAGGAGGAGTATGATTGACAGATTCATGCTGGGCTTATGAAGATGGAGGGAAAAATGGCTGGGTATATGGGATGAAAGGTTAGACAAAGGATGAATGATGCGGAATGAATGATGTGGAGGATCGTGGATGAAATGAAGCAAAAAGTAATGGAACGAACTCACCGGATGGAGAAGAGTGTTCCAGAAGAAAGTTAAAGTTATCCAGATTGTAGAGACGGAAAGATTAAGGAAAGATGAAGAGAAGAGCGCACTGTACGTCCACTAGCTCCCGCTCCCGCTGACACAATGTCATTTCATGCCATGTCATAGTAGGCTACATTTTTCATGAAGATAAACATTAAACAGAAGTTCATTCGGACATTTCAGTTTGGCATAAGCCTCTTTAAAATGCTCGACGTTTAACTTTATTGCACCTGGCAGCAACAGCTTCATGAAAATCGACAATCCATTTGAAGACTGATGAAAAATTTATTTCGGCTTGTGCGGTTTAATTAATTTTGCATCAAGGTGGGACCAGGGCTTTCCTTATATTAGTCTAATTTGATCACATTCTACCTGTGCGACTGGAGTTTTGAATATTGATATAGGCCTAATATCTCAACGGCACGAAGGGATGCTGTGAATACGCTATAGCAACTAGTCACTTGCAGAATACGAATTATTACGGTAAAATTAATTTAATGACTCAGCTTCAACTTTTATATTTGTTATAAATATCATTATTTTTATTTGTGCTAGAGCATTCATAGCATCTTCATCTTAAAAGAATACATAATATTTTTAATGCACTAAATACGTATTTATATAACTTATTTGTTACAGAATAATTAGACGACTGCGGAACTCTTTGAAACAATCAGCTGTAGTGTCCGAGGGATTTGATTACAGACAGAATACAACTGGTTGGGTACTTAACGGTTAACTTTATTGTTATCGATGCAAAACTCAGTTTCGTGTGTGCTGTACAATCATTTAATTTAATTTCTGCTGCGCTTGAAAAACTATTCAATACTCAATAGACATAGGTAGGTAAATGTAGCGTATCCAAAATTTACGGAACTAGGCCTAAGCAAGAATAACGCGAACGATAATTTTGACGTCAGACTCTGTTGAAAATTAAAGTCAAGACACTATATTATTTTATATACGTTGTTCAATGTGCTCAGGGATGTAGTAGGTTTGATGGTTTAAGAAAGATCTTTGCAAGTGATTGCAAGTCATAGAGCCATAATTATTATTTGCGTTCTGCACTATCTGATATTGTTTTAAAAGAACTCACTTGCTTTAGAAATGAGAAGGAATAGAAATACGTTTTGCGAGCTTTTTAAAGTACGAAATAAACTGATTGGCAGTCGAATAAGACTAGGTTGGTGCTAAGGTAAGAGATCTTCGCTTAGTATATTATTTTGGTTCACAAAAATTGTTATTTGCGAGAAGGCATATTATAAACTCTACGTATTGCACCCGGTGCGATCGTACGTTAAGCGGAGTTAATTGTGTAGTCTTTAACAGTGCAGAGGAACTAATATATTTGTCGTGAAGTCGAACTTTTAATCGGATTTCGTCTAAATTTACTCGTTTAACTTAACTGGTAAGTTGTTCAAGTTAAGTTGATATCGATCATCGAATTTTAAGCTTTAACGTGAAGCTGACTTTGTGACTGGGCGAATGTTGTCGACTCTGAGTTGTGTTGGACGGCACAAAGTAAAAATGGGTGTTTCATGTATACATGTAGAATTTTGCATGACGAAGACGATATTTCTCATTTATTAATTAATTTATTATTAATTAATTAATTATTGTTAATAGATCAGCGCATGACAGATCTGTTCGTCATGAAATTTGGTAGTTACGACTTTCTGCTGTGTACAAATTGAGGCCCAGAACACGTAGAAGCGGCTTTGTCGTGTCGTGTCGGTTAAGGAAGCGGTTCTCAACCGGGGGTCCGCGGGTCCGCGGCCATCTGCCTGGGGGTCCGCGAGCAAGTCCTGAAAATTAAATATTTCTTTGTCAAAAACATAGAAACAGAGTAACTTTTTGACAATTTTTCAATATTCCTTCTTTTCAATGGTGACTTGCAGTGGCGGCGCCAGGATATAAGGTTTTGGGGGGCTGAACCTTCGCGAAATTTTTCCATTTTCATCCTCCAAAATTTCCAATTTCCGACGACCTTTTTTTAGTCATACAGTCGAAAACTCGTGATGGGTGATGATGGATCTATTTCATTTTTTAGTGGGGGGCTTATTGTGGAAATATTTCTGTTTTACCGTTTTTCATTTTTTGAGCAGCTAAATACACTACCTGAATTCCTCTAAGCAAGTGATGCAGACAAATCTAATCACCATTAGGCCTAGTGATAAAGTGTCTGCTCTTACAAAAAATTTGATCTCTGGTGCAAAACGGATAGTAGTAGGTAACTTTGACACATTTGATCAATTGCATGAATTCATATTGAATTGAGCAAATGCACAGATCAATCAACCAAAATTTGTTAATTTGATTTCCGGACATAATATTCAATAATTGCTAGATCAACTGTTCTATTTTGGTAATTTGAACGTTCACAGATTTTCGTGGGTTTCCAGTCCGTTTCTTGCAAACATTCATTCGTGGAATTTACCAACCACAGAAGTGAACCAAATCATTGAACTGACCAGTGATCCTAGGCCTACATTGAAGATGCTGCATCCATGCAAAAGTCAGCTTGATGCACTATTTTGGATACAAGCTTCACATGAATATCTAAAACTGCATGAGAAAACTTTCAACATTATTTCACCTTTTGCAACATCATATCTTTGTGAATGTGGATATTCTACCCTGGTAGCAATTAACAATTATCGTTCACGACTTGAGGTTTAAAATGGGCTCAGATTGAGTGTTTCAAACAGATAAACCGTGCTCGAATATGCATGCCCAAAGCTTACATTAAAATAAAATACAGTTTTTCTAATAAATTTCATATAATCTTCCTAGTTATATAAAGTTTTACTAGAGGCGTGCAGGGGCATATAGGCTATGTTATAACATACATTCAGTCCTGCTAGGCCTATCATATAATATTATAGAATCGCACAGTCACGATAATGCGGCAAAGCGCCAAATTTCAGTGGGGGTCCGTGACCAGGGCCAAAAATTAAAAAGGGGTCCGTGAGTCTGAAAAGGTTGAGAACCGCTGGGTTAAGGTCAGGTTAGGCGTCGTGAGGGTCGGTTAGGGTTAGGATTAAGGGGCGAAACTATAGTATCCGGGACCGATGTTTATAACATTGTGTTAGTATAGTATAGTATATAGGATCTCTAACCCTAACACTAACCCTAACCGACCCTCACGACGCTTAACCTGACCCTAACCGAATTGGAAATTTCCAATGTTATAAACATCAGTCCCGGATACTATAGTTTCGCCGGATTAAGGTTAGTGTCGTCATTCGGTCCCGGATACTATAGTTTCGCCGAGTTTTCACTGACCAAATTAAACTGAGGGCAGATTTGTTTATAGGTTTTAAAATGACATTAATTTTGTGTCACCTGAACTTAGTTGTGCTCATATCATGAATCCTATTTCTTCTCTCTGGGTATTCGCTCTAGGAGTGCGGAGCTATATAAGTTACAAATTGTAATTACATTGCATCAATTCTTTTATAAATAAAAGAATTACTGGGCTGTATTGACGTCCGTATTAAATTTTTTTCTGGATGACTAAAGTTTAAAATTTTACATGTAGTGACTACTTTGCAGGTCCATATAAGTTCTTTAACAGTTAAGTTAAAGTCATCCCTGGGCTGTGGGCCCATTGGCGAGGTGCTCATCTCCTTTCCTAAGCCCTTGAGCCGGCAATGGACAAATCCCAAGGTCCTGGACACAGGGCCAGTGTTGTCACAGGACTTGCCGTTTACCTCCCAGCTTACGCCGGTACCAAATTATACTGCTTGGTGACAGAGACACATGTGCGTAAACAACTTGCCCAAGGTCGTTACCCGGAGTTGAACCGCAACCGCCAGCTCCGTGAGCGAACGCGTTACCGATCGCACCCATAAGTTTTTTGGATACTGGTAAAAATTCTCTTTTAGTTGCTTCCTAGTTGCTGGCAGAATTTTAAACGGTTTGAACATAACTAAATTCCCAGTGATGTCAGAGTGATATTGAGAAAATAGTATATTCGTCTTAAAATGCTGCCTGCCTTAGCGCATCTACGGTTAATTGAAGAAATTCACTCATTTCAAGAATTTGTATAGCTCCCATTCTAGAGTTGCTACCTGTAAACATGTGAAATTCTTCATCCAACTTTGAACTACTGAATATCTAATGTGCCAAACATGTGAAATACTTCATTCTTCATCCAACTTTGAACTACTGAATATCAAATGTGCCAAATGTGGCATCTCTGTTTCATTTTGATCGTCAATTACATAAACATAGTTCAATGTAAAATTTATGCCAATGATCCAATGATTCAGTACAATGTCACATGGTGTAGATTTCAGGAGGAGATTTGATCGGTAGACCCGACCATGAATACACGTGTGGGGTAGTAGGTAGTAGCCGTTTATGGACAGCATCAACCAAATAAAAAATAACAGCAATCAGTACAAACTCAATGACTTTCGAGTGATTGGTGCATCAGTCAAAGGATCAATCCAAAAAGGTTGTATGGACCCGCTGAGGCTGGATTGACCCTTCCTTTCTCGATAACATTTGGCTGCAAAGAACAACTTGTTATACATTAAATGAAAACAAACTGAAACGATATGACAAACAGATTTTAAAAAGAAACCAATTATGACCAATGGTTTAAATCTAGATATGGTAAACAGAGATTAAACACAGTATCTTTCAGCTCACCAATAATATTCATACTACAGTTCACTAAATTGTATTGGGCGCTAAAGAGTAAAAATATTAAATTTCATTCTTATAAACTTTATTGATTGATACTGTTATCACTTGCAACCGGACATCTCCCTCTTTATGACTGCAGGGGTGAACGATAGACAATTGCGCATTTATTAGACTCTAAGCCCATGACTAATACTTTAATCTGTTGACATAGTCATACATTTCCTTGATCGGGTGTTGAGTATAATTATGCATTGACGAGCTGCTTTAGGTGAAACTTGCACCGCTGGGTACCTGGTGACTTGTGAATCATAATTCAAATAAATTCAATAAAAAGTGTTGCACTGTGATGTAGGTCTGTGAACATGAGAGTCATGCTGAGATTATTTGCTGATGGGATTAGAACGCTGTGAGCAAAATCTACTACCTGGTTGGGTGTTAAGCTCTCGTGTTTCTGTCTAAGTTAGTATTGGCACGAGGAAGAAGAATCAAGTCGCATTAAATAGTGTTAGTGACGTCATTTTCTTAGCATTGGATTAAATAGAAGTGAATGTTCGGACCTCACTACTAGATCTTTGTACAGGTAATGTGTAGCCAGTGTAGTCATAGAAGGATTTACATAGGGTGTATGTTGTGTTGGGAAGAGACATTTTGTCCTGATTTGGTTTTGACCCTATGACCTGTGGGCTGACTCTCCTGGGAGCATTCCAAGCACTAGACTTATGTGTAACCCGTGACCTTTACACATTGTGCTATGTGCTTGCTATTCCACAAACTTTCTGCTCTGTTCCACTGGCATGTTGTTTTAACGAAGCTGCCATTTAAAGTGATAGGTCTACTGTATTCTGTTGATTAAGAATAAACTGACTAAAGAAAAACATTTCATGTGCGCAGGCTAAGAAAATGAGCTTCATCATTAATGCCCTAATTTTTCGCTTGGCACTTGGCATGACCATATTGGACCGGACTTGTTTTCTGTTTCTTGCCTTGGGCTAGAGATATTTGTTGGCATGATGCTCTCAATACCTCATGATTTGATTTAAACAGCCAATCATACTTCTACATTTATAAATCTTTTGATTTTCATTCCAATTGTGCCACACTTTTAGTGCCTATTGTACGACACTTTGTGAAAGAGCTTGATGCATTCATGAAGTTTTGCTGAAATTGATTTTGAATTTTTTGGATAAAAGAAATTATTTGCAATTTGGGCTTGTTATGTTCTTGATGCCAGACATTTGACATCAACGCGTATAAATGAAAGATCTCTATTGTCATTCACCATTTGTCAAGTCAAGTTTAATTAATTAATTTTAAGTTTTTGCTTTGATTATTGCCTGGTTAATTTGTAATGCTTTGTGTAACCTTATTTCTGCTTTAGTGTGCTTGATACACACAGCCCAATAAAAAAAACTGATTGATTGATTGAAGTCCGTTGTTTTTTCTCCTTTGTGTTTGACCAAGTGATGTTACTTATGTCCTTATTTATATTGCCTATCCAGCCGTAGTCTACCTTTGTTTCTTTTCCTTTCAGTCATAATGCATGGGTCTAATTCATTGTTTAGGATTTGATCAACATACAGACTGTGCAATATGTTTTTATTGTTTAGGCCCAGAGCGACACATTTCTGCAGCATTGTATTCTCTCGATCTGCTGCCTGGTAAAGAGAATCTTCACAGACAATGGGCGACAACAGCGTCATGGAGAAGCCGACGGTTCTTGTTACAGGTCAGTTTATTCTGCACCGTATTCTGTACCCTACGTGATGCCGTATAATTATTCAGTTTTTTTATAGCTCCAATTAAGAGACAACTTCAGGTAATAGAATATTATAAAATGGTTTTCAGCATGCTGAGGTCATGCCTTTCTTTGATTAGGATCTGTCCATACATTACCTACGCCGGGTAGGTATCACTGGATTTAGGCGATTTGCATATGCATGCATGCGGTGGGGGAATGGCCTCGAAAAAATGTGCAAGATAAATTGCCGTCTGCTTTAGCGTGCGTAATATATGGATGAGCCCTTCGCTTTCTTCAAGTGGTATTATATATTATAGAGGTTACTTGCAATTTTTAATATTTTATTTACAATTCTGCATAATGTATATTGTAATTGCATATAAAAATAAATTATGCAGTAGTGTGAGTAGTAGGCTGCTTCTAGTGTGCTTCAAAGAAGAGTGTAGTACCTCAACTGCAAACACTTGACTGTTGTTGATGTCTATTTTTTGCCATCCGTTATCAGTTTCTGAAGTCACTTGACCAACTAATAGTCGGATCTGTTGAGTTCGAGAGAGGTGTTTTGTCATATTGTCATTAAAAAGTCTCAAGAGAGGTTATATGGGTATTAAAAGGAAATAAAGCCACATGCACAGAGATTGAACAATAGGTGGTATTTTGAACAATAGGGGTATTTGTTGAGGGTGGAAGGTTGCTGGAAAAGCCATTCTGTGCACATCACAAATACACACACTGTAGTTTTTTTTCTTTATGCATACATTGTGTGCATGTAAAATTTGCTTTATGTGCTGTCCGTTTATAATTTATCGAGTGTTTTGTTCTGTTAGAGGCACTGCGTAAATCGTAAATTACAAATCCAGGTACATTGCATGTATAAATCTACTGGGGCTGCTCAAAGATTAAAATTTTGATCGCAATTTACCTTGCAATTAAAAATTTAGATTGCGTTTAACCATGGGCGAAGTTTATCAGGGGCTAAGCCACCCCTAAAAAAAATTCCAGACTCATGTTTGTTGTGGAAAAAATGGCTCTTTTCACGATTGAATGATAAAAAAAGGGAAAACTTTTTGGCCGAGAAAATATTGTCAGCACCGCTCGTTCTGGACCAAGTCTCCACCCCAACAAAGCCCAAGTTCTTTTTTAGCCCCCCCCCGAACAAAAACCAAACTTCAAACGTGTGTTTAAAATTGATCACATCTTGAGAAGATGACAATCCAGTTTGCTGTTGTTGTTTACATACAGAAAAATCTTGTCATTGTTTTAGTTTTGTCAAAGTTTTTAGTAATAAAATTATGATCCGCAGAATCACCAAGTTCATCCATTGTTTGTTTTTCGCAAGTCATGTTTCAGCCATTTTGATCAACCGCAGATGATACGAGATTGTTGATGTGCTGTGATAATGTTTAAATTTCTTCCTTCCAATGCTTGCACGCCATTGTATCTACCTTTTTAACGATTAATTGATTATTTGTTATGGACATTTCGACTTCTTCTTTGCTTTTTCTCCAACATTTAAAGCGTTTAGATTGTATGACCTGCTAGAAATATAATACGAATTAAAATCGAATTGCATGCACAGAAAGTTTTCGCAGAAAGGATGAATACTAGCAAACTAGCCTACACCATCAAAATCTACATTTAGACTAATAATCTAAATTTAGATATTGATTTTCTACATAGCCATTACACGGTATTTGTTTTTGTTGCTGAGTGTTGACAAATTCACCCAAAACAACTGAGTGAATTAAACCCAATCTCAGCCTGAGATTTTTGGTTCCGTTATCAACTCACGCATATGTGCCTACTCCCTAGAAATATATATTAATGCCAATACATTTTACAAGTTGCTGAAATCTAATTTGTATTGCTGTGGTTTGAGCTGAGAGCACCTCTGAGTAGATTTCTCGAAGGTGTGCTATAAAAACTTTTCAAGTGAATGGTGTAAATTTTATTTTTGCGATTAAATATTTTTATCGAATTAATTATCCATCAAATTTGCTGTGTTCATTGCGTGCATAGCTGTGATTAATCAATGCATGTTTTACATGAGTTTTTGTGTGAAGGGTAAATATAAAATGAAGAAATATCGTTTGTTTAGATGCGTGAATCAGCAGTTGAGCACAGGTGCAAGGATGCTCGATTCACAATAATTGATTTGCATGATGACAGACTGTTTGTCCAAACTCTACACTATCCAATTCTGATGGCAACAAGGATAGTACAGTTCTAAGTTACAAAGAATTGCCTCCATCTTCGTGCCTTTTATTATTTTCTTTGCATTGAAGAATAAGAGCAGTACCTTAAGCTTTAGCCCTGAGGCAGTTATGGGTATGAAGTGGTAGTGACTTCATTTTCTCAGCATGTGAGGGTGGTGAATAGTGGGACGCAAGAGGAGCAGAAATGTTGAACCCAAATTTTCCCCGGCCATGATTTGATCCATCAACTAATTGAATGACAGTTCAGTATGCTAATACAGCATCAAGTACCCAGCATAACCTATTGTAGATTTACTACTTCATCAAGATTGCCATTGCCTCAAGCGCTTAATCTTGCCTTAAGTTGCCGTGTGTTCGATTGCTTGTAGGCTTCGGTCCGTTTGCCATGCACCAGGTGAATGCCAGTTGGGTGGCCGTACAAGAGCTGGAGAAGATGGGTCTTGGAGAGGACGTGGATGTGTCGCTGGTGACCATCGAGATGCCGGTGGAGTACGCCACAGTGAAGGAGAAGATACCGAAGCTTTGGAAGGACATCAGTCCTCAGGTGAATCACGGCTCGCGTCTTCCAAGGCTGTAATCAAGGGTATACGCGAGTATACGGTGTACACAGTGCTTAAAGTGTAGAAAAATAAGTGCCTGGACGCCCTTGCCTTTCCAAAAGAAGTGCATGGACGCCCCATACCTTTCCAGTCATTGCTGGCCAATAAGTGACAGGACAGCAATCAGATTTTAAAATAAGTGCATGGACGCCGTCCGTGACCGTCCAGGCACACCTTAGGCCTTTGGTGTACACTTACCTCCGGAAAAAAATGGCATTGTATACTCACCGCCGAAAACGAGAGTACACGCGGGTATACAGCGTTTACTCACCTCGCAAAGAGCGTGTGGGTATACGCACGAAAAAGGCAAAGGATATTTAGGTGTATTTTTCATGAAATTCAGAGCGAAAGACTAAAAAAGGGTCATCAGATTTTTCGGACGGGAAAATGGAAAGGTCACCAGAAATTTTGCACCCAAAAAAGTCGATTTTTCTTGCGGTCAGCGTGTACTCTCCTCAAAATTTACCAGCACAGCCCTGGATGGTGCCAAGAAATATTGAAGCTTTGCACTATATATGTCAAGCGATCATTTTCTAGATTATGTGGTATGCTATTAAATGCATACTGCCAAATAGCCTGTTGTGAGAGCCTGTCTGTCCTCAGCCATCCTCGAGACGAGGGTTGGCCGCGTTGTGCAAAATTTTTCGCCATTGCTGTTTGTTCTTGACCCTCTTTGCCAGTTCCACCATTGAGAGTTCGGTCCATGTTCTGATGTTATCCATCCAATTCGGTTTTGGTCTACCTCGTGCATACCACCCAGGTGTTGTGCCTTGAATTATCTCCTTTTTAAAGCAAGTTCTCCCTTCTTTCCTTGGGGTGTGTCCTTAGTAAGCCAGCTTCCTCTCTCCTTCACAGATTTCATAAGATTCCTCACGACGCCAGTAGTCTTAAGTACCAGACAAGTGATCTGTCTAACATAAATAATCTATATGTGCACTCTTTCTTCTTCCCTTCAGGACTCGCATCTGTCCTTTGCTGCTCTCTCGTTCCTTCCTCTCTATATTCTAGCCTGCATGCTAAGTGGAATCAGAATTTCTTGTTCCTCTCTGTCTGTAGGCAATATAACTTATGTCTTCGTAAGGCACTTGTATTTCTTTTGTCTCATTAAAAAAATTGAGACCAGTGCTTAAAGTGTGGAAAAATAAGTGCCTGGACGCCCCTTACTTTTCCAGAAAAAGTGCCTGGACGCCCCTTACCTTTCCAGGCTATGCTGGCCAATTAGTGGCAGGACGGCATTCAGATTTTAAAATAAGTGCATGGACGCCGTCCATGACCGTCCATCCATACTTTAAACCCAGATTGAGACTACTCTTTCACCATATAACTTAATTCCTTAATTGACTTATTTCTGCAATGATTACCTAGCTGTGTCGTTGCTCATCAGAGTTGGCTTGGAGTTTCAATTAATGTGGCTGCATATCATACAGCTATATGTTTGTTGCTCAATCTGTAGAGTATGTACATTGTTCCTGCAGTTTGTGGGGTGCAGTGGTGTAGTGATGGCGTCATTGCCTTGAAGCCGGAAGGTTCGAGGTTCGAATCCACCTCAAGTCGTTGCGTATAGGAACCTTGGGCAAGTCCTTCACTCGCAATTGCTCAGCGCTTCAGCATGAAACTCCGATGCAGTGTCCGCTCTGCAGTCGGGAGCGCCTCTGAGTAGAGTGCTTGAAGGGGCGCTATAACGAGTGCACAATCAAACAATTGCGTCCTTTTTCCAGTCTGTATCTAACTCTGCCAATTGTTTACAAAACATGTTTTTCGAATTGGCTGTATTTCTTGACAGAAGATTACATGTCAAACAGTTGGTCCTATATATATAATCTTTTTTGTGCCACATCTGATCATAACTTAACTGCTTAACAGGTTGCACAGATCAACAGTTTAGTTTATGCCGTAGGTATGCTGAACACAGATTCCATTTAGTTTTGGCTTGTTCTTTACAAGTTGTTTTCTGTTTAGCTTAACGCGTCATGTATACTAAGTTCATATGTGAACATGTGATGACGTTTTATAAGAACTTAAAAAGTGTTTCTTGTTAGCAAAAGTTATGTCTTTTCTTAAACAATGACGAGCTGAAGATGGAGAATGATAACTGTTAAGTACCTCACCATGGCAATGGCAAGCCATTGTTCCTGATTCGTGATTGTCTAGGATTGCTAGTTCAGCATTGTCCAAAATGTCTTTGAAAACGAATGAATGAAGACTGTAAGCTGTGTGACAGTGACCGTGTACATTTGAGGTCGGGGGTGGATCTCCAGGAGGTGTGGGACCAATCCGGCCATGGTCCCCAGAAATTAGAAATTTGCACAGCAGCATGTGGCCTTCCCTCCATCATTTGAGGCTTTCAAAGTAGCATATGGCCAAACAAAAAGGTCATCAGATAAAAAATAACTAAACCGGAGTTGCCACGGTTTAGCAATTTTGGGGCGAAAGACTAAAAAAAGGTCATCAGATTTTTCGGAGAAAGATCAAAGAAAAAAATTCCCCCCACCGTCAAAACTTTCTACGTCTGCCCCTGTTTGAGGTCACTGACGTTCAGTGCATAAAGTGTGGAAAAATGCCCGTTACCTATCGAAGAGAAGTGCCTGGATGCCCCTTGCCTTTCCAGTCTGTGCTCGCCAATAAGTGACTGGACGGTGTTCAGATTTTAAAACAAGTGCATGGACGCCGTCCATGACCGTCCAGCCACACTTTAAGCCCTGCTGACGTTGATGTGTCTTCTTCTAGCTCGTTGTGCACGTCGGCGTGTCTGGCATCGCAAAGGAGCTGACTCTCGAGCAGTGCGCTCACAACGAAGGCTACGACAAACCGGACGTGCGAGGTCTTGTGCCTTATGACAAATGCTGTGTCCACGGCAGCGGTGTTCCTCAATGCATCGCGTCGGACATTGACATGAACGAGGTCTGTGATGTCATCAACAAGTCGCAGTGTCTTGTGCACTCGATTGTCTCCCATGACCCCGGTCGGTACGTACCATCATCGCGCTCAGTTCAGTTATGAATGGATAAATAAATAAAATAAATAAATAAATATATTATCTGCTCTAATCACAGCTGTATTGTATGTATGTGCACTTGCTATGGCGCCCCTTCAAGATTTCTACTCCTAAGCGCTCCCGACTACAGCGCGGACACTGAATCAGAGTTTCACGCCCAAGCGCTGAGCAATTGCAGGTGAAGGACGTACCATCGTGACGTTCAGTTCGGTTGGAGTCGTTCATTATTCGGGGCGCGGTGGTGTAGTGGTGGCGTCGTTGCCTTGAAGTCGGAAAGTTCAAGGTTCGAATCCACGTCATGTCGCCGTGTAGGAACCTTGGGCAAGTCTTTCACTCGCAATTGCTCAGCGTTTCGGCGTGAAACTCTGATGCAGTGTCCGCTCTGCAGTCGGGAGCGCCTCTGAGTGCTTGAAGGGGCGCTATAACAAGTGAACATACAAACAAAGAATTATGTTATCTGCTCTACTCACAGCTGTATTGTATGTATGTGCACTTGCTATGGCGCCCACTTCAATATGTCTATTCGGAAGCGCTACCGACTAAAGCACGGGCACTTGGCTGTGTTTTCATTTCAACATCTCAATTTTCAATTAGGTATAATATTGCTAAGACTTGTCAGTGCCTCTTCCCATGCACTGAACTGAGGTACTTGTAGGGCTCTTGAACATATATATCTTGAATACAGAATCTACTTCAGATTAAATTATCTGGACTCCAACCTGAACTGATAACTTTTCAAGTGATGTATCCTGGTTAGTGATTGCATTGTGTAGACGGCCTACATGTTCAAATGTTATCTTGTTTGTGGTCCTAGATTGTCTTGTATTATCCACCTTGCAAGGTTTACTGCACTTGAAGACCCCTCTCCATGTATTTAGTCCCCTCTCCATGTACTTTAGTCGGAAATTACACTTTTCCATGATCAGACAGGCTGCTGTGGGTTATCGACAAGTATTAACTAGATACATTTTAACTATAACCAACCTTCTGTAGACTCAAACGACCCATTACATGAGTAGGGCGCGTGTTGTAGAGACATGTTTGTTGCCTTGGAGCCGGAAGGTTGCAGGTTCGAATCCATCTCAAGCTGCCATGTATGGACCCTTAAGCAGCAGCAGCCCTGAAACTAAGTCACTGCTATCATGTTGACCAGTGTACGTTTATTTGTCTTTTCAAGGTACCTGTGCGACTTCATCTACTTCACTTCGCTAAACGTGAACAGGACGCGCACGGCTTTCATCCACGTTCCGCCTCTTGACCGGCCGTACTCGGCACACCAGCTGGCCGTCGGTCTGCGACTTGCGATCCGTGCGATGCTAAAACAGATGATGACGCAGCAGCATCATCAGCAGCAGCAGCGCCTTGCTTCATACTGAGCATTTTCATTTTTTTGCTAGAAAACTAAACTTATGCAATCGTTCGAATTATCATAACGCGTGGTGACGCTAACACGTCGACATTTTAACTTAACAAGTGGATCTTAGATATGGACGCTCATTTCCGCACGCTCTCTGCTCGCATACTAACTCTGCGTTTGAGCGCGCTTCTTCTGCCTTCTTTGTTCATTTTTACTCCCATTGGGGGCTGTCCATATTTTACGAACGCAGGGGAGGGATGGTCACCGGATTTTGCGTGTGGGTTGGTACGGTCGGAGAGAGGGGGAAGGGTATCGAAAAAATGTATTTACACAAAAATACATTTCTATTTATGATGTACACGTTAGCCTATTTATAACTCTGTATATTATCCTATTGTCATCTGAAGGCATTTGATTTCATTGTAATTTAAATTCTGTTGGTATCTAAACTGTAAGCCAAAACAGTGGACAAAAATTTAGCCTAGCAAACATGGTGTTTAAAAAAATAAATAGTGGCCTATGGTAAAATAAATGTTCAATAGATGACGGATGGCTAATTATCTTTTGTAAGAGGTACGCATATGGGGGGGGTTCCACAAAATGTACGAGTTGCAACAAGGGAAGTGGGTCGAAAATGCGATTTTTGCGTACGTAATGTATGGGCGAGCTCCATCTTTGATTGCGTCGTGGTAATCGGTCCTAGGCAATACACGCGTCTATGCTACACACATTTCGAATTCAATGCATTGCACATTTACGATATAGGGAACTTTGAACGTGTTATTATCTGCTCGTTTAACAAAGTTAATGCTAAACTAACATGTTTGTCGTCGCCTAGCAAAGATTGTATCGTTCCTCTCGACCTGTTGCTTCTTCTTTGTTGATTATTTTAAAGCTACGTCCTGAGAATGGTGTGTGTTTGTACGCGTACGTTACGTATTTATTGTTACTTGTTTTGTGCGCGTACGTTACGTATTTATTGTTACATGTAATTATAAAATATTAGCAGCTTTTTCTGTTCCGTCTTTGCATGTTGCACGTTTTATAAAGCAGAACTTTCCGCATATTCAGCCGCTTGTTGTATTCTCCTGCATTCTAGACTTCGATTATTTTGTTTTCCGGGGGATGATCTTTACTTGTGTGTGTCGACATGACTATAGGTGTTGCCTATCATAGAATTTAGAAATCTGTTACGTGTCCGAGTTTTTACCAGTTTTTCAAGTGCAAAACTTCAAATTGTGTCTGCCTGTGGATTAAATTCTATTTAATCTGACGTTGATTACTTTTGTGTATTTATTATATGTGATTGTACGTAAATGATGTGATTTGTGAATCATCATTTTTCAGTGCTGATCAATTTGAATTTATATAGCACTCCTTCGTGATCCATGCTCGGGGCAATTGCGACCAAGGTCATGCAGAAAACATTGTCTTAAGCATGGGCGCCTGTACATGGTGGAAAATGGACATTTATTTTTTAGATGCAAACTTTTAATTGTAACTAATTTCTTTGCACTAAAGCACTTAGGAAAAATACACAAATTGAAGCTGAGAAATTTACATTTAGAAACCTGAAAAAAGTATATGAAAAATACCCATTGTTGTAACGTTTTGCTTTCCATTTTAATGCTCCTGCTGAAAAATGTAGCAGTGGCCAATGTGTTTTGCCCTCCCCTGCAAAATAGATGCTGCGCCCATGGTCTTAAGTGCAGCAATTGATACAACTGAGAAGAGGTACGTGCTTGGGAGTGGCATTTAGCCAGAGGGAATTAGAATTAATGTTCTTTTCAGTGGAGCATTGCTGCATTCAAGGGTGGATACAGAAATTTTCAAGGGGGGGCCAAAATTTTTGGTCTTGCGGGACAGGAGAAAATTTTTCAGTCATCGACCAAATTTTCCGTAAAAAAATACCATTTCATCCGCCGAAAAAACTGCTGACCTTTTTTTTTTTAGTCATCGACGAATTTTCGGGAAACATCCGCCGCTGAATCGACGGGGGGGGGCCAAGTCCCGTGCGATTTTTTAGTAGGGGGGCCTGATGTCCTGTTTTTCTCTCCCACTACATTTATTTAATGGCTTGTTGAAACCAAATGGGGGGGCCACGTCCCATGCAATTTTTAAATGGGGGGGGCCACGTCCCATGCAATTTTTAAATGGGGGGCCATGGCCGGATTGGCCCCCCGTGGATCCGCCCCTGGCTGCATTGCAGGTATGTAGCCGAGAAAACGTTTCTGGTTTTCATTGAATGGACGTACGGTACTTGCAAAATGCACAGAATATTTGCGAGAACCTTAACTGAGTTGAAACTGAACAGCAGCATTGGAGTGCCAATGAACTTCATGAAGGTGGTCAAACATGAAAACTTGGACGTTTCGTTTCCCCCCCCCCCCCTCCCCACCCGTCGGTGTGCTTGACTCGGAGCCGAGCATTTGCTGTGATATACGGTAGTATCATAGTTCCATGCACACGGAAT
>OX457046.1:20535385-20565385 GCA_949752735.1 Lumbricus terrestris
GGTACGTGTTGGCCTACATGTCGTGTCCTACGCTCTCAATGCCTGCATACCACATATACTGTAAACATGCTCAATGCAATGGCGCTGTAGATGCTTGGCACCATGGGGTGAGCTAGAAACTTTTAGTTTGAGCACAGCAGAGAGTAATAGGCATAGACCTATTAGTTTATAGGCACAATAATAACACATTGACAACGACACCGACGACGATGATGATTATGATGATGATGACGACAACACGACGATGATGATGATGACGATGATGATGTCGATGATGATGATGAGTAGGATGATGCTGATGATTATGATGAGGATGATGGTGATGACGACGACGATGATGATGACGACGATGGTGATGATGATGACGACGATGATGTATAGTCTGAAGGTGTCATAGTCCAACGTGTGCGTGTGGTGTGTGTCAGGCCTGACAGTAGAAATTCAGGTCCCTGAAGGCCTATACAATAATAATTGTTTATCGTTTAACGAGAGTAATGATTGCAAGTTTTGCAACTCAGTTGGACTACAGGGAAGGAATAAGTTCTATATATATACACATATGTATATATATACACATATAAATGTATATATATAGGCCTACACACTGGCTACTATATTTTCGATGTTGAGAGGCATGATTTATAGAGAGCTCCTGAGATAAAGTTTTCATCCTCTTTCTATAGGTAGAATACACTGCATGCCGAGTCCCTAAACTATCCTATGGGGAGAAAAATGACATAACAAAGTGCAGCCATTCTAGGCCTACCTGTGATTTTAGATTAAATTAATTGTGGGCTGTACATAGGCCTACAATCCCTACATGCATATTATGTCGTTTTATTTTATTGCTAGTTTGAAGTCTAAACTGATTGTAGTTAGGCCTAACCCACTGTTATGCTATAACGATTATTATGTTTAAAAAGATATGAATTATAAATTTCTATAGGCCCATATTACGATGGGATCGTAGTTACGACCTTGCAAGTAGCGTTCTTCCATTTCGTTGATAGCTTTCACCTGTTGTAAGCTTAGTGTTGTTCTTGCTTTGGTTGCTATTTTTAAAGGAGTTTGTTTAGCAATTATTATTATTTACCGTACCACGGAAAGAGCCGACTTAAGGTAGGCTACAAGTAGGCCTACAACAACAAACTGTTTTTGGTGTATTGGCATAGATGCAGCACATATGCGTCTGTGTCAAGACTACAGGTGTAGGCCTAGACCTATAGGCCTGTATGCACAGTTGCCGCAAAAATGTTTACGGTAGAGTCTATGCTGATCTTGGAGCGGCATATTTGCAACAAATGTGGATAAGGTGGCCAGATGGGCTAAATTTTGCACCGAGTTCAGTAGGATTTATGTTATAGTGACGTTTTCGTTAATGTTTCTGCACAGTTAGGCAGCTTAGGCTATGCTTATGCACTTTTACCCTTTGCGTTGAAATTAATATATATATATGTGGATAAGTGAGATTGTAGGTGTGCGAGTGTGTTCGCATGTATTACATATAGGCTACGAGTGTGTTTGGAAGTATGCGAGTGTTTGTAGGTGGGCGTTTGTGTTAGTATTTGCACAGGCTGTTTGTATTAGCCCTTCCTTACACAGCACGGTGTAGTTTAAGCCGCAAGTAGGCCTACTGCTGCAGCGTTGGCGGGGGCTCCTAGAAGGCGGGCTGAGGCGCGAGGCGCTTCATCATACAACGAACCATAGCCTAGAAGTATGCCTAACTCTGCCTGCCAGGACGATGGGATATCCTAGGAGAAAAACCGCGATTGACTTCCTGTGTAGAAGCTACTAATGACCTTTTAAGTTAACAACACGCCTGCTCAATCCATGCACTCGGAGATTTATGACCTCTTCAAGGACGTTCGAAGTGCGTGACCTTCCCGCAAAGTCGGTGTCAGTCGTGACCGCGTCGCAAGTGTTGCCATTCTGAGATTATTTCCAGTCCTGCTCGCAGCGGAATTTCTTGTCGAAAAGAAACAACTTCGGATTCAATATGGGGCCAAAACCGTCCAAGACTCAACTGCCTTCATCACCAACCAACGACGCGGTTGAGGTAGGCCGCTATATAGGCTACTTGTAGGCCCTATAGCCTAACAAGTCTAACAACTGGATGTGTACTATAGCCTACAGTACATTACGCGATACAGTAGGCCTACTGTCTGCTTGTCTTATTATAAGTTGACCTCCCGAGTTCTGACCGGACACTGGAACTTGACAAGCAACCTGATTTCTGTGGACTCCAATTGACAGAGTTGACTACAGTATAATAGGCCTATGTTTGACGCTGAGATTTTTTGGAAAGTTACGTTGCATTACCCAGCGAACACGCAGCCAGAGGACCCTTGCCGGTTTCTCCCGGGTATCCGGTGCGGTTTTCTGACGAGTTTTGGCCGAGGTTTCCCGATGGGACCCATACGGGTTAGCCCGCCAGTTTACCAAGATCCTTCCCAAATGACTGAAAAGCGATGCCAGAGCATGCAAAATGTACTGTAAATTGTGCTCCACACACCAAAGGCACCGTTAATGTTATTTTGCAACATATTGGGTTTGATGTATAATTTTTAAGGTCTTGGATTAAGCCTCAAAATAGGTCTATACTATTTTTCTTTCGTTATGCTAACTAAACATGTAAAAGCAGGCAACCCAATGATTTAATTAAGTAACTTATTGAAAATGAAATAATAGATTGTCAAAAGCATTAAAAAAAGCTTTAGTAACCGGTGTTTAACTACATACAATAAAAAGTATTCAAAACATTTTAATTTGAAATTTCTTACAATCTAAAAAAACATAGCAGTGTTCTTAGTAATAATATTCAACCAACGTAGTCTGACGTGGTGAAGAAACGTGGTCGTTAATCTCCTTATTTACCGAAATGGTCTTACATGGTACAGTACACATGTAGGAGAATTACTAAGAACACTAGTTGTGTGGGTTTTTTAGATTGTAAAGAATTTAAAATTAACCAAGTCGAGTCGATTGAGAACTCGTCGACTCGATCGACTTGCAAGTCGAATCGATCGTTGGTAACTTGCCAAGACGAGTCGATCAACGTTACAAGTTAAAAAGTCGCAGAGATCCAGAAGAAGATATGACGTCTTCAAAAACTATCGCGTCTATTGTCGCTGCAGTCTGGAATACAATTCTGGCGCCGTTACCATGACAGCGACTTTATAACAATGAGAATTATTAAATTTCTAACCAGTGGCGGCGAAAGGAGCCGTGCGTGCTCTCACGAGAAGCTATAAAAAGGCTTGTGTGGAATCGATTGAGTTAATTACAACGACTTTCATATCTTTCACTTCTTTTGCACAAGATTTAATATTACCTCACGAACAGTTCAAGCGTCATTACACGATCGAACGGACGAAGTAAGATGAATGTCAATTGCGCTTACCAAGGCCGATGACTGTCAAATAGCGCGTACCAAGGCCTATGTGATACGAGTCCCTTCCGAAAGTCGTGACCTGCAATCACGCACATATATTTTCTTTCACGTCGTATCTTAAATGCACAAATTATACCCAACTAACATCTACATCAAAAAAGTACCATGCAAGGTACCAGGTTGACCATTGTGTGACATAAAGATCCAAGATGACCTACAATAACCATTAGGAATATAATAGATGGTCTATTATGCAACAAACTTGTCTACACCAGATGATCTATCAATCTGCAGACCACATGTGATTTATACGATGTTTATATGCAATCGATTTCTCGGTGTCGGTTAAATGTGGATGCCGTGTATATTCTGTATGGAATACAGAAAGAGAAATCATTTCTGGGTAGGTAAGTCGTTGCATCGTAAACATATCTTTTAGCTTCCAATGGAGCAATTATTGGAAAGTCATTTTGAATCGATGTGGCATGCTATGGCGCCTATATGTAACCATATACATCTTCTCAAAATCCTGTCTTAACCATCTAGAGTAGGCTAGCAAAAAAATCCAGAAAAGTCTGACCAGTAGTGTATGGAAAATGAAAGCATGGCTTCTGTAGGTCAACATGTGTGATTGTGCCTGTTTTCCTCTCAATACCGCATCATAATCATCATCATCATCATCATCATCATCATCATCATCATCATCATCATCAGAGCGCCTCTGAGTAGATTTCTTGAAGAGGCGCTATATAAATACTCGGAATGAATGAATGAATGAATGAATCATCATCATCATCATCATCATCATCATCATCATCATCATCATCATCATCATCATCATCATCATCATCATCATCATCATCATCATCATCATCATCAGCAGCAGCAGCAGCAGCAGCAGCATCAGCAGCATCAGCAACATCGCCATCATCACCATTATAATGAAGACTCAAAATACTAAGCAAGTACTAGAAATGATCGTCATAATAGAACTTAGTTGCATATAGGCCTACAGCAAATGTCATTAAATTCCAGAGAGTTTCTAAAACAGTAGCTTACTAAACCTAGTAGAATAAATGTCAAGTTCAAGCAAGATTGTTTATAAATAATTTCTGAGACTGGAAAACATACTGAACGTGGCAGAATGTTTGTCATTTTTAAATAACGGCATTAACATACAGCAGCCTATAAATATATATAGGCTAAGATAAAAGAAACCAATGAACAATTGAAATGAAATTATTAGAAATTAGAAATGAAATTGTAATTTGCAAACCAAAGATTTAAAATTAACCTTTATGCTAATAAACGGACATCGAAAATTTAATGTCATTTCGAAAGAATAAATTTAGATCTAACCATCAACATCTAATTTAGGCTATTTCGGTCCTTTTTGGTCTCTTGAAAATTCCGTCCTTTAGCTTACCGACCGTTTAAAACTTTTTATTTCAACATATCGTTTTTGATTATGTGGGCTTCGATTGGGGAGGGGTAAGGGGAGGGGACCTAGGAAGGGTGGGTTGGACAGTCTTTTCAGCCACAGCAACGCGTGGCCGGGTACAGCGATGATGATGATGATGATGATGATGATGATGATGATGATGACGATGATGATGATAATGGTAATAATAATAATAGTAATTATAGTAGTAATAATTGTGGGAAACAATAATCACATTATGCTAGTGTTTTGCCAGGCGTTAACTGTTCAGCAGGCACAGCCAGTTGGTGTTGCACAATCTGACATAAAAATAAATTATGGTTTTCAATTAACAATAAACAAATAATAATAATAATACGATGTTTTTTCAGTGTGTAGGCATGAAGCCCATCAACCGTGACGTCAAGCGTAGCGACTCTGCTGAACGTCAACGTCACCATAGCGACCGTAGCGCAGTCAGCCTTGACCCCGGTCGAATGCGACGGTCAGGGTCATCGGTGATCATCAAGAGGACGAGTAGTACCCCATCGACGGACAAACCGTTCGAACGGGTGCCCACCTCCCGGGTGCTCGGTCAGACTGGCAGCTCGAAGAGTATGACGAGTGTGCGGACGAGAATCACCATCATCAGCAGATCCGAGTATCACCAGGACCTCAAACTGTCACTGTCCACGGTCAGTTCTTGTTGTTGTTGTCATCATCATCGTCATCATCGTCGTAGTCGTCGTCGTCATCGTCGTCATCGTCATCGTAGTCGTCGTCATCGTCATCGTCATCGTCGTCGTCGTCGTCGTCATCATCATCATCATCATCATCATCATCATTAGCCTACCATTACAGAAACCAGTTGATGAAAGAATGTCCTTATTTTTGGTGGGATCTATAATACCCGCATGTGTTGGACACGGTAGCCGGTTGGTTGGAGAAGAGTATTGGTTCCAGCCGCCCTTGAAAAGATTGCAATTAATATAGCGCCATTGTGAGTAAGATATGGTCGTTATGCAGTGGCACTAAGAAATGAGATATAATACAGATGCACATGCATGCGCAGAGTATACGTGGGTTGTATATTAGGGTGGTCGCATCTGTAATGGCAAATTTTCAACTTCATTTTTGTTCTTTCCCCAACCCCCCATTTGGTGCCACTTGGTAAAAGACTGATGCAGCCCAAAAATTATCCCGATAGAAAAATATTTAGGACTAGCACAACGTGTTTGAAGTTTTGGATTTTACGAAATATCATCGTCTTTTTTAGTATAATGATAATTTAGCTACATTTTTGGACCTATGACTAGTTTTAACAGAAATGCTACATTCTTTTACTCAAGCACGACTGACAAGTATGTCTGACTTCTACAATGATGATAATGGTTTGTTATATATTTTTATGAACAAGTAACCATCGCAATAGTATTTGACTCGTGAGTCCCTCAGATCGAAGACCATAAACCTTTGCTAGAAAGCCAACATATTGTTCCGTTCTTTTGATAGGCCTGATTTCTATCTACAGGAATCCTTTGTTACACTAAAGGCTCTTTATTACATGCTTAACTATAACACAAATTCTGATATAATACAGACAAGGACCTCAATAATAGTTGAACTAGAGAAAACTACACATGAAACATGTATTTTCGTTTATTATGGCAATCAGAGCAGAACGACACAGCGCATCACAGATAAAATTTATCAAGAGCTGCTGTAAACAAATGAATTAAAATAGATGTTGAAATTATTGAGATCATAATTTTTATAGATCTAAGAAATTACTTATTACCACATAGGAGTCAAAGAGCAGCTTTTAAACAACTTCCAAAGAGAGCATCATAATTGAGTGCCTGGTGAAGCCTACTCACATTGTTGTCTATTTCATAATAAAGAAGTTATCCCATTAAAAGTATACTTTTAGAGTTGAAAACATGAACACAGAGTCAAACAATTGACACGGAAAATGCTGTCATGAGTGGACTCAAATTACACTGCCTTTATAAGCTATTGTAAATTAACTACCTATTATAAATTAGCATGAAAGGCGATGGTGTCAAACACGTCAGCTATATGCAACTCAAAATCTCTACATCATGCTCAACAATGGATCCAGCTGAAATTACAGTGGCCACTAGGACATCTCAGACGACCAACCAATTCAAGGGTATAAGTATAGCACCCTCAAGACAACACCCTTTGCTACACTCTTGGTGGCAGATGAACACCTTCCTTGGGCAATATGCCAGAGATTTCACTTTGAGGGAAGTGTATCGTGAAAACTACACCATAGCTCAAACCCATGCAAAGACCAAATGCAATTTGAATTGTGAGACAGTGTAATAATGTAATGTTGAAAACATATTAGCCTAAATTTGAGATAAAAAATTCGCATCTAAAAATAATGGATTTCTACTATTTAATATTAGGTTACACCAGTTCCTTGTACCCAGTAACCCCATGAACAATGACGGTAGAAAAAGAAATATTTCTCAGAAATCAGACCTCATTAAGAATTTTGGTGATTTTGCAGAATAAATTATTTATGTAGGACACAGATGAAACCGCACAAATTTTATATTTATCCATAATATATACTGTTACTGTTCCCTTACTGCAGCAGTCTAAGAACAATAAGCTATTATAATCAATCAAGACAAGGCAAAACAGGTACTATTTGTAAAGAAATAGGATATGATAGATGTTATCTGTGATGCGGTGTGTTATACAGGTTTTCTAGCCTTTGATAAATTTTTCTTGAAGTAGCGCTATAGAAATTGATGATCATGATTACGATAACAGTAGCATCATCATGTTTAAGTATGGACCAACTACAGGTAGTTGAATTAATTCCTGGTTTGAAGATTCCTGGTTGATTACAACTGTAAAGAATCTCGACCCACTAGGGCTGGGCAAAAGACCACCAGGAACCGAGCTCCAGACCCTAGTCGTTAAGGCGATGTCCGTCCGTCGTGTAGTCCGGCGTCAACTGGGGATTGACGACTAGCCAGTCAGGCTTGAAACACTTTTATTCGACTTCAAGAAAACCCTCGTTAAGCTGTCCTCAGCCAACTTCTATAGCGCCAGAGTTCGGAGCAAGTTCGGAGCAAGTTCGGAGCAAGTTCGGAGCAATTCGCGTAGCGCCACTGTCTGAAAACTAATATACCACTGTCTGCAGTAATTGCCAACGCAGAATGCTGAATCGTCGTCGCGTAGAGGACCGCTGCTTCGCCAGCGCACGTCGAAGTCGGTGAAACGGGTCGGGTTTCGAACCAGAGTCGACGTCGTCGTTGCGTAGCGATAAAACTGAACCACTGCGCTCACCCGGTCGGAAACGTTGGCAGATCCGGAGTCGAATGGCGTCGTCGTTGCGTAGCGAGAATCACCAGACTCTCCGTCGTCAGCAGCGTCGGATGGCAGAGAGAACGACTGTGGGTCAAAAATCGAACCCCAGCCACCAGCGTCGGACAGCAAGGGCTTACGAACCTTTCGTCGTCGACAGCGTCGGATCGTAGTCGTCGTAGATTCACGAAAGTCCCCAGACTTTCCGCCGTCAGCCGCGTCGGATTCCAGAAGAGCTCGACTGTGGGTCAAGAATCGAACCCTAGCCACCAGCGTCGGACAGGAAAGGCTTACGAACCTTTCGTCGTCGACAGCGTCGGATTGCAGACGTCGTAGATTCACCGTAGCGCTCTTCGAAGCGTTTTCTCCCGTACGACTCGTAGCTGCACTGCGCCTCGAACCTGTAACACTCGGCTGTCGCAGCTCTCTTCTATATCACGGCGACCGCGTCGGCTGATCCTTCCGTTCGATCGACTGTATTTCGACGACTGCTTCTCTGACTGTTTCTCGGTCGATGACTTCTTCTCGGTGACTTCTTCTCGGTGACTGACTGTATCGCTGACTGTGTTGCCTGCGCACGCACTCGTATATATACGTATGCGCCAAGCCACGCCCATGCATATATTATGTAGACGCTGGACCACGCCCTGCATATATTATGTAGTCGCCTGTCAGGCCCAGGTAGACGCTGGACCACGCCTTGCATAAATTAAGTAGACGGCATGTTGACGCTTAGCCACGCCTTGCATAAATTAAGTAGACGCCATGTAGACGCTTAGCCACGCCTATGCATGAATTAAGTAGACGGCATGTTTCAACGATACACAGGCAGACAGGGACACGGACAATTAATTAAAACAAACTGCAGGGGCCTATTTTTACAACACGCCTCCCCCAGAAGCAATCCAAGGCCCACCTTGGAGCACTAACAGAAAATCTACCCGACAATCGGAGTAAAACATCCTATAAAACACGATTAATTGTCCAACTATACAGCAAATGCAAAAGTATCTGTACCAAAAGAAAATCTAACACGTTTTCCAACCAGCAAAACTCTGTACATCAGCTTGCCACAGAAATAACTGCCACACGGCACCGTAATTAAAGACATCATAAATAGCCAAGCTGAATCGGGTGCGAAGTGCTTTTCGCGCACATCCCCCTTTTATTTTTTTTCTCGCCTGTTTTTCATGTCTCTGCCTGTTTTTCTCTTCTTTTTTTTTTCTTTTTTTTTTTTTTCAGGCTTATTTCTCTATTTTTTTTTCATTTCGGGTACGGTGTGAACTGTTTTGTTCACACCCCCCTTCTTTTTTTCTCTTTTTTTTTTTTCAAAACGACATAGCATAAGTACAAACAATTGAATAGCTAACTATACAGCCGGCAATTACGCCTAATCAAAAAAAATAAGCTCGGAGTCAGGCACGACTCAATAATTATTTAACTAATTTGCTTTCAGCCGCGTTCACTGAAAGCGGACAGGACGGCCAGCGTTGCGTCGTGGTCGACCTGTAGAGGTCGCCACTCCGTCCAAATCCTGGTCGTGCGCATCCGTTTCGCGCGTTCCGTCCCCACGGCGGTGTGGCCGTCGACTGGTAGAAGCCGTGGCGCTCCCGGTCACTTTTTGGGGCGACCCTCCGGTCACTTTTTCGGTCGCCTCAGTCCATTCTCCCTTCGTCCTTCCATAACAGTGGCGAAGCTTGTCTACGTGCGCCACGAAGGGTTTAGCCTTCGGCGACTTTTGGAGAAGATAGTTGACCGGACCACACGCCCGCACAATCATCCACGGACCAGTGAAATTACGCTGGAACTTCGGACTACGTCCCACAAATTTCCGTGGACTGAAGTAGTAAACCCAGTCTCCGGCTTCAAATTTCGCTGGTCGTACACGCAGGTCGTAGCTGTGCTTGCGTCGCTCAGCGCCCTTTCTGAGACCTTGGCGTGCAGCGCGATACGCTTTTTCAAACTTTTCCAGCAATTCCGCAGCGTAGGTCGAATACGTCTGCCCGTTCCCGTCTGGTTCCACAACTCCAGTTACCAACATTTGTTCCAGTTGCGCATCAATGGTAGCCTGATAAGGAAGCGGTTGCCTCCTCAACGGTTGTCTCACCGGATGGGAGTCCCCAGTATCAATCCTATGCTGAGTAATCATGGTCCTTCCCAAATCATGGTCAGTGGTCGAGAAAATGCTTCCGTACTCGACCAACAAATTCTTCAGACGTTCTTTCACCTCAGCCGAAACATCCTCGGAGACATCTTCCATCAATTTTCCCACTAACTGTGCTTCCGGACCCGTCTGTCTATCACTGCTTTCCATTACTTCAACATTTACGGGGTGCAAATCGCCCAACATCAAGTCAGTAGTTAACATCGCAGGCTGTTCATTCAAATTCACCACACGAATGCACATTTTATCATCATCATCATTCAGCACAACTCTAGCTACATGCAATCCCGGCCGAATCTCTTTAGATTCAGTCATCCACGCTTCAGCTGTGGTCGTCAAATCACGATATTGCGTCCTACAAGGGATATCGCACTGCGAACGAGGAAGAACAGTTGTCTCCTCAGCAACAATAACCCTGCGACACCAAAGTGAACCATTGCCCTTAACCAAAGAAATGCGGCGTCTACCAACAAAGAGTGCACCCTGACCAAAACCAAGTCGACAGCGGTGTTGCCTCAACCAATCCATTCCCAGCATCGGTTCCCCAATCTGGTCAGAGACGAGAAAATTAGTCTCAATGGAAAAACCTCTGGAAATCCTGATTGGGACATCAACCTGACCCAAAACCCTTATCTGTGTTCCGTTAGCAGCCAAGAGAATGCGAGTGCTAGGCTGGAGCAACAACCCATCAACATCAGACGAGGGAACCAGGCTTACCTCCGACCCAGTGTCCACGAGGAACGTTCTTTGCCGTCCGTTGATCACTCCATGGATGTAGATCGCGTTGTTCGTCACGCCAGTTGCTCTGTCTCTCGTTGTATGGTTGGTGACGGTCTCTTGCTCGGTCGTCGGCTGACCCGAATCGCGTGCGTCGTCGTTCCGGCGGTCTGGAAACTGTCGGCGTTGTCGGCACTGGCGTGCGTAGTGCCCTGGGGACCCGCATTTGAAACAGGTCGACCCACGTCCCAGACTTCCTGATGCGTTACCTTGAGACGGAATGGTCGGCGGAGCCATCGGTGCGGAGTTGAAGTTCGTCCTGTTCGAGCTTCGAAGTCCCTCCAGCTGTCGGCAGATTCTTTCTTCCATGTCCTGCTGCCACTTGCGCTGGGCAGTGAAGAAGTCGTCCAGCTGAGACTGAAGCTGTCCTCTGGTGTCGGCCTCCTGAGTTCCTCTTATTCGATTCGCCGGTCTGCGACGATCTTCCAGGTCTGCGGTCTGTTGATACGCCGACAAGCGTAGAGCTGTTCGGTACGCCTCGTCGATCGTCTTCGGTTCCCGTTCTCTCACCTTTAGAGACAGCTCCCGGTCACGGATAGCTTCAAGGAAGGCGTCCTTAGCAACGATCTCGGTCGTCTCGTTCGACGGCACTGGATAGGCGAGAACGACAAGTCTCCGGATGTCGTGCAGCAGATCTCCCAGACTTTCATCCGCCCTCTGGCGACGATAGTAGAGTTGCGCACGAAAAGTCTCAGCTTGACCTTCCGCGCCGTATCGTTGACGAAGTCTCTCGACCAGCTGTTCATACGTCACCTCCGTTCGCGCTCCAAAGTCCCACAACAGCTGCGTTGCTGCCTTTTCCAAGGAAACACGGAGAAAGTCGACTTTGTCGATTGCCGTCCATCTATTGTGGCGTGCGCAGACGTCGAATTGTGCCAAGAACGATTCGAGAGACCCAGTCCCATCGAATTTTGCTGGTTTCATGGTCATCTTCCGTTCGCTGACCAAGCGACTGACGTTGTCCAAGACTTTCGTCTCCCAGGCGGTCGAGTCTCTCTCAGGAATCAGCAGACTTCTGCGATCCTTCTTCGGCACGTCGTCGAAATCGATTCTCTCCATGAAGCGGCTGGACTCGACCTCAAAGTCGACCAAGAGGTCCGTCCTTCGTCCCACTGCTGGCGTCGAAGTCATCGGGCGGTCATCAGCGTTCCCGTCCATCTCTGCAGTGTTCCACATTGTCGCTGAATTTCGCTCCACAGGCTGCAATCAGTTCGTAGCTGGGACCAGCTTTGTAGAAGTCCGACGAAATCCAATCACTCCACTTCACGGTACCAGTTTGTAAAGAATCTCGACCCACTAGGGCTGGGCAAAAGACCACCAGGAACCGAGCTCCAGACCCTAGTCGTTAAGGCGATGTCCGTCCGTCGTGTAGTCCGGCGTCAACTGGGGATTGACGACTAGCCAGTCAGGCTTGAAACACTTTTATTCGACTTCAAGAAAACCCTCGTTAAGCTGTCCTCAGCCAACTTCTATAGCGCCAGAGTTCGGAGCAAGTTCGGAGCAAGTTCGGAGCAAGTTCGGAGCAATTCGCGTAGCGCCACTGTCTGAAAACTAATATACCACTGTCTGCAGTAATTGCCAACGCAGAATGCTGAATCGTCGTCGCGTAGAGGACCGCTGCTTCGCCAGCGCACGTCGAAGTCGGTGAAACGGGTCGGGTTTCGAACCAGAGTCGACGTCGTCGTTGCGTAGCGATAAAACTGAACCACTGCGCTCACCCGGTCGGAAACGTTGGCAGATCCGGAGTCGAATGGCGTCGTCGTTGCGTAGCGAGAATCACCAGACTCTCCGTCGTCAGCAGCGTCGGATGGCAGAGAGAACGACTGTGGGTCAAGAATCGAACCCCAGCCACCAGCGTCGGACAGCAAGGGCTTACGAACCTTTCGTCGTCGACAGCGTCGGATCGTAGTCGTCGTAGATTCACGAAAGTCCCCAGACTTTCCGCCGTCAGCCGCGTCGGATTCCAGAAGAGCTCGACTGTGGGTCAAGAATCGAACCCCAGCCACCAGCGTCGGACAGGAAAGGCTTACGAACCTTTCGTCGTCGACAGCGTCGGATTGCAGACGTCGTAGATTCACCGTAGCGCTCTTCGAAGCGTTTTCTCCCGTACGACTCGTAGCTGCACTGCGCCTCGAACCTGTAACACTCGGCTGTCGCAGCTCTCTTCTATATCACGGCGACCGCGTCGGCTGATCCTTCCGTTCGATCGACTGTATTTCGACGACTGCTTCTCTGACTGTTTCTCGGTCGATGACTTCTTCTCGGTGACTTCTTCTCGGTGACTGACTGTATCGCTGACTGTGTTGCCTGCGCACGCACTCGTATATATACGTATGCGCCAAGCCACGCCCATGCATATATTATGTAGACGCTGGACCACGCCCTGCATATATTATGTAGTCGCCTGTCAGGCCCAGGTAGACGCTGGACCACGCCTTGCATAAATTAAGTAGACGGCATGTTGACGCTTAGCCACGCCTTGCATAAATTAAGTAGACGCCATGTAGACGCTTAGCCACGCCTATGCATGAATTAAGTAGACGGCATGTTTCAACGATACACAGGCAGACAGGGACACGGACAATTAATTAAAACAAACTGCAGGGGCCTATTTTTACAACACAACCATATAGCTAATTTTGAGCATTAGAAGACTTGCCATTATAAGGGTAAAACTTTGATGGCGTTGTGCTAGTCCTAAATATTAATATTTTCTCTTGCAACTTTTTGTGTGATGTTTCTGGGGAGAATGGAACCAAACGGCGCCTTGGAGAACAGTCAATTCAAACTTTCATTTTTAACGACCACTCTATTGTATATAGATGAATATTTATATAGCGTTTCTAAGCGTGTTCAATGTATCTTACTGCGTATGTCTTGGAATGAGAGTGAGAATGGATAAAGTCAGGATACAGTGACTGTTGCAATTCATTCCGAAAACTTACATAGCGCCCCTTCAAGAAGCCTACTCAGAGGCGCTCCCAGTCCAGCCACAGCTAAAAACATAGGTCTTGAGCAACTTGTAGAAAGCAGGCAAATTATTCCGAGGTAGTAAGCGTAGTGCAAGCGGGAGCCCATTCCATGTGGACGGGCCAACAACCGAGAAGGCTCGACGCTGTCTATTATTGCAACATACAGTGTACCCTGACTTTAGCCATTCTCACTGTCTATTGCACGGAAGGGGTACTCTCGTTTACCCCTTGACCTTGTGTTACCTACATGCACCGAGATTCTCCAGGCACATAGGCCTACAGTTTCAATCCTCCACCCAGGGTCCAACATACACGGTATCAGGTAACCTCGACCTAATCAAGACGTATGTGCTTCATTCTAGTATAGAGGGCATTGACACCATTTGAACTCACCGCGTTGATGGCTCTGCATGGTGTAGGGCTGTGAGCTAAATAGAAAGAACCATGGGTTAGTAGACCACAGTGCACGTGATCCATTTCCTCACAGACTCTCGATTTATTTTAATCAAAGGCGAACGGGGGAGGTCCCAGTAGCGCATTGGATAAGACACTGGCATGGGGAGCGAGAGGAACCGAGATCGCGCCTCGTAGGGCGGACGTGCTTTGTAGGCTGCTATAATTAACGCCGTGTATTGCATGCCATAGTTGTAAAAAACGTTTTTTCCCGTTTTTTATTCTCTTCCAAAAACGTCGTTTTTTGTTTTTCTATTTTCCCCATCGTTTCTTATCGTTTTTTTATTGTTTTTCTTTAACTTTGTTTATTCATTTACTTTCTGTTATTATTTTCCTTAATTTTAATTTTTTCTGATATTCCTTGTTTTCCGCCAACTCTCAAGGATTCAGATGACTAAAGTCATTATTTCATCGTCATTTAAGAGATAGCCTGCGTGTAGTAGGTTCCTAATCAATGTTTTCAAAGTTAAAATGCGGTTTTAGATGTAGCAAAGTCAAGTTATTTACCGTTTCCGTTTTTTACCGTTTTTTGTCGTTTTGTATTTTATCGAAAAAAGACGTTTTTTCCCGTTTTTTATTCCGTTTCCATCGTTTTTTACATCTATGTTGCATGCTGTCTGTTTTGTTAGCAAGCTTAGTAAAAAAGTTCTTCAGTAATTTGCGTTGTTGGGAATTGTAACAATTGCAGAACTGTACACTGTAACCGGTTGCGGTCTGTCAACAGGATAGTTTCAATAAAGAAAATATTATTATTAATTCTTTTTGTCCAATTTTAGGCGTTTACTAAGGCAGCCTTAGACGTCCAGGTGAGTGATAGTCTATAGTAGCTGAACTATCACCCAAGAGGACAGAATGTCATATGATCAAGTCAAGTTGCTTTCGAGATGATCTGCTCAACCTTTAAATATACAGGGTGGCTCAAATAAAATGTACCACCGGATAAAATGCGATAACTTCGCAACCGATGGACATTTTTCTGTGAAAATTTTTAAATTTGTAGGGGAATGAATTTCCAACAATCCCTGAAAGTTTCACTTGAAAATTTTCATGTTTGCAAAAATTACAGCTGTCTAAACTTTAAATTTCGTTTTTTCAAATATCCGGAGGATCATGCTCCAATACATGAGATTTCATGAAGATTTTTTTGCAAATTACAACACAAAAAATAATATGATGATGTCATATGACCTCACTAAGAGCTGCAAAGAAGCTGTTTGTGAAGCAAACTCTTGGTATTTGGTGATATTTTATAAATTAAGGTCTCATTTCGTGAATCCATTACTGAACGTCTTGGGCAAAGTTTCTGCGGAAGATAAAATGGGAATCGGACGTTGCGTGAATAGAGACTGGGACATCGCGAAATCATGGCAAAATAGCACGTGAAAAGTGAAGCCTGAGCCCATTGAAGGCTATCTGTAAACGTGTTTATGTAACTAAGATCACATGTCGGAAGAGAGGCAGGAAGTGGTCGTTTGGTCTGACGGAAAAAAGTGCGATTTTCACGAAATTCGCTTGGTAATCGAAAAGGTCAAGTTTGCAAAGCACATCATGGTTTCGGCATCAGATATGCTGGCGTGTTTTACGGCTGCAAGAAAAGGCTGCATTTGATCCCATTCAGTAGGTTAGATGTCAAACTCATCGTTGAACTCTCTTATCCAGACTCATTGAAGACCAGGTATGCTCTAACATCTGTTTTTAATTTCCAGCAGGACGGTGCGCCTGCTTGCTCGCACGGCAAGGTTGAATATGATGGCGCTACCTTATTGCCATCAATTGAAGTAACTGTATTGGCAAAGATGACTAGCAAACTCGCCAGACCGTAGCCCTCTTGCTTATCACGTCTGGGGAGCTATGCTGGAACGCTGCAAGACATTTCATCCCAAGTTGGAGAACATTGGCCAGCTGAAGCAAGTCTTGCTGCTAATGTGGGGTCAGTTGCCGCAGGACCCGATCAACAAGACCATACTGAGCTTCACAAAAGGAATTCGAGCTCGTGTTAAGGCAGGGAGTGGACACTCTCATTATACCTTACAATAAACTGCAAAACGGAATTCCGAGGTGGTAGTGAAAAGTGATATCATTTGACAAGAAAATCTACAAGTGACGTTCATTTTCCTCGGAAATTTGAAAAAACGAAATTGAAAGTTTAAACGGCTGTAACTTTTTCAAACATGAAAATTTTAAAATGAAACTTTCAGGGATTGTTGGAAATTCATTCCTCTGCAAATTTGGAAATTTTCGCAGAAAAAGTTCAATCGGTTGCGAAGATATCGCATTTTATCCGGTGGTACTTTTTTGAGCCACCCTGTATATATATATATATATTCCCCTTAGTTCACTGACTCACCCCCACGAATGCACTGACAGTTGTAAACACTGTCGGTGGAAAGGCAAGGCGGCAAGGATGAGGACTGGCCTCCTGTCCTCGTATATAATAAATTATGTGGAGGCTATTTATAGTAGCCCATACACTTTAGCGCTTCATGCTAGGACTGTATAGGCTACCTATTAGATGATTATCACTATTCAGCAGAATACGATTACAAATAATGTACAAAATCGGTCTACCGACAACATTCGAAATTTCAAATGTAAGCAAAGTTTAAATTCAGTAAATTTAATACATAAACTAAAAGTAGAAATTGAACTATGTGCAATTTTTTTATCATTATGGCTTATGCGATTCTGTGTACAGAACTGTTAGCCTATGTCATACACTCGCTATAGCAGCCGCATATGAAGAAGCATAATGTCACGTGACCACTATTCGTATTCGGTCCGCCAGCTACTATTTGGCCGGATACCGAATAACCATTTGACCCACTATTCGGCCTCGAATCGAATGCGAAGTGACTGTCTGGTATATACAGCCTGTGGAGTTTTTGTTATTGCAGCTTCAAACTTTGATGACTGTATTGGAATTTATAGAAATACACTAAATAGCCTGGAGCAGGATTCTTACATGTGGTTAGGACAAAATTAAAATCCTTTTCAAAGGACAGACTATAATAAATCTAGACCTAATATCAACGGGTTCAAAGGCCTTAAGATCCCATACGATCATATTTGAAGTTTGCATGCGTTTGCTAGAACAGCAATCAAAGACTCTGTCGGGAGAAGCAGGTGAACGAACGACAACTCAAACATAGAAACTTCCTTACACGAGGAATGATCTGAGGTAGAAAGATCTTTTGTCTGAGGCACGCGCTTGACCTATATACAGGGTGGGCCATAAAAAGTAACCCCCTACGGTTTTTGCCAAGATATTGGCCAGAATAATTAAAATGGTTTTTTTACTTTTTGTTGCGTCGCGGATTGAATCGTCAAAAAACGTGGGTGGCATCACTAAAAGTGATATAACTTTTGTTCTGTTTGAAATATTTTTTTGAATTTTGGCCATTGTACGTAATTATGAATTGCCTTTAAGACTGTAAAGTTTCATTTTAAAATTATTATGTTTGGCCAAGATATGGGCCAAAAACCGTAGGGCTTTACTTTTTTATGCCCCACCCTGTTACAGTAGATAAAATAATAACTTTCGCGTCTTCTGTGGACCTACTATACGATTAGCACGTGTTAGCATCGAGTGGACCAGAAAAACGCGCTTCACTGTCGCAGTTTGAAACTGGTCTGGTAGTGGATTTGCAGTTTAACGTCACTGTGTGGTAACAAAGACCATTAGCGACGCCCTCCTCCTTTGCCCAGGCTTGGGACTGGCACTGGCAGAGTGCAACCAGTGGCGGAATTGAAACTGGTCTCATAGGAACGATACGATATAGTCAGACCATGAAGCGCACTATCAATTAGGTGACGTCTACATCTGGGCAATCATGACCTGGAGGAAATCAGTTCTGAGGTTATGCGGAAAGACGGTGACACGAAACGGAGTATCCCCCCTGAAAGCTATCCGGGGGGATGAATTAATCTATCCCCCCGGATGGAATTAGCCGGTTTATACTATCCGGGGGGATAAGCCAATCCATCCCGCTTTTTGAAAAATGCGCATAATAAAAAAAATTATGCTGCAATCAAAATTTAAAGTGACTCTAATTGTTCTAAGTGTCCTAAGCAATGCTCAGATAAAGGCAACTCGAATTTATTTAGTGACTCTGAGTGCTCTTAAGTGCTTTAAATGTTTTAAGTGCTCTAAAAACAGGGCAAAACAAATTATCTAGTAGGAATAAACATACCTGTTAGTGTCATTGTTCAAAGCAAAGCAGATGAAAATTAATTTGCCAAAAAAATACACGCGGAAGCGTTTTTTTGATTTTTTTTAATTTGGGGGATACAATTAAGACGGGGGGATACTCTCTTTCGTGACAACGGCAGTTCCAGCGTATCACTAAAATTGATGGCTGCTAGATCCGATCAAGTCGCCCTCCTCTTTTTCAAGGCTTAGGACTGGTGCTGTGTACCAGATAACGGACAGTTATCCATTTCAAAATGAAAACTTAAACTCTATGTGTGTCAAGGTGGATAGACAAGTAAGATTAGGTTAACTATCCAATAAAACGACAACCCCTAAAACGTTTAAATCATTTTCGGCTGTTTAGTATAATATGACTTCAGTCGAAAGCAACGTGAGATTCGATCTACTTTGATCAGTGTAACTGTAAACCATAAACCATAAAGTTAATAGCCATCGGGTATAGACCTATACGTGAGTGACATCCACCGCTTGCCATAGACTTAGACCCTATTCATAACCAGTAGGCCTAATGTCTGGCAGAAATTGACACTATAATATGTGTCATGTATATATATATATATATATATATATATATAAATATATGTATATATATAATATATATATATATATACATAGCATGGAAAGATCATTAATGCAAGGTAGACCAATGCAGTTGCATCGTCATCATCATCGTCGTCGTCGTCATCGTAGTCGTCGTCGTCGTCCTCGTCGTCGTCCTCGTCGTCGTCGTCGTCATCGTCATCGTCATCGTCATCATCATCATCATCATCATCATCATCATCATCATCATCATCATCATCATCATCATCATCATAAATATCCTATAGCAATTTTAATACATACATGCTTACATACATACATACATACATACATACATACATACATACATACATACATACATACATACATACATACATACATTGGTCATCTCCTTACATATATAGATAAGGAGATGACCAATGTGTATAGGCTATAGGTGTCTAACTGTCTGTCTGTATATATATAGCGAATGAGGCATATGACCGTAAAGATAAGAGAGCGCATCACATGAAGACTCGTATATTGTAGGCCTAATAGGTGTCGTGCACAAGTTGATGATGGCCTTGCACATACATGTGGGCAGGAGACTCGACAGATTGGGACACTACACTATACTACCTAGGGTCCAACGTCAAAGACCAACGGGGGTGTATATGCAGAAAGCACAGCTGATGCAGACCTTGTAAAGTACCGTCTGCTGAAGTCACGTGGTGCTGCAGCAGCTACCCGTAGAAAGAGAGGACAAGGTCTCAAACGGATTCTCCTATTTATTTTATACTGCGGTTCTCGCAAACCCCTTTCGCACCTCGGGTAGTCGGGTGATTGGTCGTTTCAAATGTGACGCTGGTTCTCTGCTGTCTTCTGAAGACTCCTCCGCTGTGATTAGATCAAAGATTCTTTTAAGATGAAGCTCATTCCGAAGATTATTCCGAAGATTAGTCCGAAGAAAGGTGTACGTATACTGCAGATATAATGTGGTAATGAAAATAATATAATGAAAGATAGGCTACCATTGGCGTCGTTGCCTTGAAGCCGGAAGGTTCGAGGTTCGAATCCACCTCCCCGCGTAAGGACCTTGGGCAAGTCCTTCTCTCACAATTGCTCAGCGCTTCGGCGTGAAACTCCGATGCAGTGTCCGCTCTACATTCGGGAGCGCCTCTGAGTAGATAGCTTGAAGGGGCGCTATAACAAGTGCACATACAAAAAAAATGCAGATAGTACATGTATGCACGATAATCATTGGACTGCCAGGGCCGTAAATCTGTTTTAACATGTGATGAGGGAGAATTGTCTCTCCGGAATATATTAACGTGTGTTCTTCCATTATAAGCCTGTAGACCTGCAGCATTGCGTAGGAATAATTACAGTAATTAGGCCTATTTAATTAATGCGTTGAGTAGAACAATATTCTAAACCTCCGCTTGTGGGAAGGGGTTCCTTCACGTTCAACCTCCGTTGAAAGCATGGTTTATTACATCTGACCAATCAAACTTTGCTTCATAAATCTCTCAAGTATTTTCTCTTTTGCCGTGAAGCGCTTCTGAGTAGGTTTCTTGAAGAGGCGCTGTATAAGTTCATAGAGTGAATGAATGAATGCGAGAATGAATGGAAAGGACTATGCTTACATCATTACATGTATGAGCACTCGTGCACACTTCCACATGCCCAGAATAAACAGTCATGTGACAAGATAAGCTTAAGAGAACATGTAGCCTCACAGGTAGGTATGCATATAAAATATGCATATGTAATTATAGATACATGCATTGTATATGTTATATGTAAGTATATATAGTCATTCATTCATTCATTCATTCATTCATTCATTCATTTATTCATTCTATGAACTTATATGGCGCTCCTTCAAGAAAAATACTCAGGGGCGCTCCCAGCCAGCCACGGCCGAAGAAAAAGTACTTGAGAGATTTTATGAAAGGTTCCGCTAACAGGGTAACCCTAATTAACAAAGGTAAATTGTATAAATGATTGTGTAGAGAGCAACAAAGCATATCGTGTGAATAGGAATTATTATGGCGTTTGTGACGTTTTCTGCCATTGTCGTTGTCTGTTGCTCTCCAGGGTTTGAACATCAACCTCATCTTCACAACGTTCATCGTCGTCTTTGGTTCATCGTTTCTCTTCGGATACAACATCGGTGTTCTCAACCAACCAGCAGACGTACGTTCACGCACACACACACACACACAAACAGACAAACACACAAGCACTCAACCCACATCCACAGAGACACACCCACATATATGCAGATACACGCACGCGCATACTCACACACACGCAGACGCGCGCACACACACACTCACACTCACTCACTCACATACACACGCACCTACACCAACGCACGCACACACCAATACACGCACACCAAGGCACACATACACGCACGACGCACACGCACCGACATCCACAGCCGCTCACACCTACACACTCACATCTGCACACCCTTCTGGAGTTACCGCGAATCGAAACCACGTCTTTCTGTTCTTCGTGTCAGGCTGTAAACCTTGCAACCATCTCTCTCTCGAGTCTCTGTCTCTGTCTCTGTCTCTGTTTCTGTCTGTCTGTCTGTCTCTCTCTCATTCAAAGACTAACCGCAATGTTGTTGTTTACTGGAATTTGACTAAGATGACTGCCCGAACTAACTACAGTGTGAAAGGCTTACGGTAGGTCATTATGTAGGTCCTACGTCAAAAGCCAGTTGAATGAGACTGAAACATGTAACGTGAAGGACATTGAGGAACCAGACAAGCGATTAAATTCTGTAAGAAACAATAACAAAAAAGACAGACTTTGAAGAGCCATGTTTCTGTGACTATATATATATATATATATATATATATATATATATATATATATATATATATATATATACAAGCCAGAGGTCAAGAGGTCACGCCATCTGATCAAACTCAACCGTCTGTTCTAAAATGCTTTGAAAACACGTGGATCTAGAAGTGAAAATAGATTAGGTCGATCTACCCTCAGTGGACTACATTTGCAAAAATAAATAGTCTATTTTTATGCAAATATTTATATAACAGTTACCGGGTACTTGCGCAATTTTTAACAGACATTAATTTTATCCAAACACATAAAGGATATAGTGATGAAATTGATGATGATGATCATGATGATGATGATGATGATGGTGATGGTGATGGTGATGGTGATGATGATGATGATGATATCGATGATGATAATGATGATGATGATTATAATGACTATAAAGATGATGAAGAAGGTGATGAGTATGATGATGATGATATCGATGATGATGATGATGATGATATCGATGACGATGATGATATTGAGGATGATGATTATGATGGTGATGCTGATGTTGTTGTTGTTGATGATGATGATGATGATGATGATGATGATGATGATGATGATGATGATGATGATGATGATGATGATGATGACGACGATGATGGTGAAGATGATGATGATGACGATGAAGATGGCGACGTTCTGTTGTAGCTGATAAGAGAGTTTTACCGAGAGACGTACCAGGAAAGACAGGGTGGAAACGAGACTGTTCCGGAGAGTACCATAACCTTCGCCTGGTCTCTGACGACTGCGCTCTTCATACCCGGTGGAATGATCGGAGCATTTCTCGGAGGATATCTGGCAGATTCACTCGGAAGGTAAGACGCCTCCACTCTTACCGCCTAGGCCTATGCATAATTTTAAACATCTTCATATACATGTAACTTGGGCTGTAACTGAAGACTGTTGTCGTCCATGAAGCTCTAGCTCATTCATTTATTCATTCATTCGTTCGTTCGTTCATTCGTTCGTTCATGCATTCATTCATTCGTTCGTTCGTTCATTCACTCATTCATTCGGTCATTCGTTCGTTCATTCATTCATTCATTCAATCATTCATTCAGTCATTCGTTCGTTCGTTCATTCGTTCGTTCATTCATTCGTTCATTCATTCATTCATTCATTCATTCATTCGTTCGTTCATTCATTCATTCAGTCATTCAGTCATTCATTCATTTGTTCGTTTGTTCATTCATTCATTCAGTCAATCATTCATTCATTCATTAAATCATTCGTCCATTCATTTTAAGAATTTATATAGCTCCTTTCAATTCAACCACGATGATACAAATGCATCTTCAGCAGCCTGTAAAGCACTGATGCGTGAACCCTATTTTATAATAAGAGAGAGACTCAAACTGTGAGACAGTGAGACCAGAAGCGATCCAAAGCAGTGCACAGTTGAAAGCACAACAGCATCAAACGAGCAAATTGAATAAGTAAGACAACAGCATGCAAAAGTTTACTTATATATACTAATCATCAGGCATGGCAGAAGGCTAATGGGTAAGATAGTATAGCACACATGTACATCAAACAAGCAAATGAGTAAGTAAGCAATTAGGCGTATTTTTTTATTTTCCCCATTTGCTATTAATACGTTCCTGGTGCATATGCATCTAACAACATCGTTTAAAAAGCGCGTTAATGGAATTGGCAAAAAACAATACTGACATTTGGCACAGGCAAAAAAGCAGTTGCATGTGGCGTCAAAATCTTAGGGGCGCCCGTAAGTTAACTATTTTTTTTAGTAGAAGCAGTCTCACATCAGTTTTGTTAAACGAAATCCTGCGGGTGAAAAAATACCAGCGATAATTTCTGGTTACTTCAGCATTATATTCTCTATAATGAAAAAAAATTATCTTTTTCGGTAATTCGAATTTTTCCGCAATTCGAAGTTTTTTACTTTTGTATTTCCAGAAAAATTCATTCGAATTATCCATGGTTGCATATCATGATATATTAAGCAAATATTCCATCTTAGCGTAATGTTTGATAGCTGATCTATAATTCCTTGTTGGATTGTGACTTGGAGGTGGAGCAGGGAGTAATCGTTGCCTAATCGTAGTCTCTCAACTTCCAAAGCGCCACTCGAAAACCAAACGAAACACCAGCTTCTTCACGAACGCTGCGGGATATTTATCCTAATCCCCCTAAAGTTATCCGGGGCATGAATTAATCTATCCTCCCGAATGGAATATACATGGTACAGAGTAGACCTTTCGGGGGGATAAACCATTCTATCTCTCACAGCAAATAATTATTGAAAAATGCGCATAATTGATATCTATGCTGTAATCAAAATTTAAAGCGACCCTAATGGTTTAAAGTGTCCTAAATAATGTTCATTGTTCACACCAAGGCAACTCAAATTTGGTTAGTGACTCTGAATGTTCTTAAGTGTTCCAAATGTTCTAAGTGTTCTAAAGCCAAAGCAACAGAGCTTTTTTAACGTGCAGTTGTACGCAAAATGTGCAGTTGTAGAAGCACTTCTGTCAGTTAAAACCAGCAAAAGAGGTTATTGTTCTCCGATTTTAAGTAATTTACCATGGATGACGGGAAAGGAAAGAAGGAGTTGGGCAGTTCCAAAATTCCTTTAAAACAGCCCTGCAAAGCAAACAAAGTTGGCTAGTAGGAATAAACGCAACTGCTCGTGTCAATGTTCAAAACAAAGTAAAATAATCTAAGTTAATTTGCCAAAATAAACACATACGGAAGTGTCTTTTCAACTTCTCCTCATCTGCCTGGGAATACGATTATTAATTAGTTTCGTGACCCCGGTAAATGAACAAAAATTTTGATTATTAAAACATGGATAAACGTAGAATTGATAGCTATTCACTTGTGTTGTTGTTCTTCTTCTTTCTTCTCTGATGAAAACAAAGGAAGCGGACTATTCTGTTGAGTCATCTCTTCACGTTCGTCGGAGCCACTCTGTCGACGGCTTGTGTCGCTGCTAAATCACCTGAGCTACTGATGATAGGACGAGTCTTCGTTGGAATCAACTCCGGTAACAGACACACACACATACACACACACACGCACATACACACACACATGCACATGCAGGCACACCCACACACACACCGATATTTGTATATATTATACATAGATACACATGGACACACATTCACACCTACAAACCTGCACAGTGCACACACGCGCACATAGTCTACACATAGACACACACATACACACGCATCTACTCGCACACCTACATACACCTACACACACGCAGCCATGCTCATGCACACCTACACACCTGCACACACACATACACGCGCATACACACACACACACACACACACATACACACGAAACCAACCTAAGCTTGAAAATATTAATGGCAGTCTTGGCAGAGTCGTTTACTGTTAGTCATGGCATGCTATGTGAAGAAAAAAAGAAGAAGAAACTCCGCCACAGCTCGCACTATAGCAGTGCCAGTCCCAAGCCTAGATAAAGGAGGAGGGCGACGCCATTGATATTATTTTGTTATCAGTCATTGAATTGAAACTATATTATTACATGTAAGTAGAAAGAAGAGAACAAAGTATGTTAGTCCTGTTAAATGGTTGCAAGAGTTAGAATGTACGATATGTTGAAGATATGTCCTTAATTAAAGTTGCAAAATGCAGGTCTCGGAAACTGCATAGCTCCGATGTTCCTGTCGGAGGTGGCTCCTTTCAACTACCGGGGGGCATTCGGAACTCTGCATCAGCTCTTCGTCACCTTCGGGATCTTCCTCTCCAGTGTCTTCGGTCTCCAACAGCTGCTCGGTAGGAGAATGACATCACCACTCGTGCTTACCTTCAATTCTTTGTCACCACCACCACCACCATTATACCACTACCACCACGATCATCGTCGTCGTCATCGTAATCATCATCATCATCATCATCGTCATCGTCATCATCGTCGTTGTCATCGTCATCGTCATCGTCATCGCCATCGCCATCATCATCGTCATAGTCATCGTCGTCGTCGTCGTCCTCCTCCTCCTCCTCCTCCTCATCATCATCATTCACCATCATCATCATCGTCGTCGTTTTCTTCTTCATAGTTATCATCATCATCACCACCACCACCGCCGCCGCCACCACCACCACCACCACCACCACCACCACCACCACCACCACCACCACAACCACAATCACCACCACCACAATCACCACCACCACCACCATTAGATGGATATTTTCTTTAGGCAGAAGAGTGTCTTTTTAAAAGGGAATATGGCTTAATAGACGCAGCCAACTTACACTATACTTACCATTGCCATTAGAAGCGATGCGTTTGTTATTCGTGTGTGTGTTGCTGGATCATTTAAGGAACGTCGACGCTGTGGCCATACTTGATCCTACTGGAGTTCATTCCAGCCATCGTTTCCTTGGTTATTCTTCCGTTTCTACCGGAGACACCGAGGTTTCTGCTGCTGGTACAGAAGGATCGAGAAGGCGCGAGTGACGGTCTGTACCTTAAATCTTCTTATGATCATAATCACAAAAATCCATTATCACGCTCTGATCATTGTGGGGGTGCGGTGGTGTAGTGGGTATATGTTCGTTGCCTTGCAGCCGGAGGGTTTCAGGTTCGAATCCACCTCAAACCGCCGCGTAGGGACCCTGGGCAAGTCCTTCACTCGCAATTGCTCTGCGCTTCGGCGTGAAACTCCGATTCAGTGTCCGCGCTGTAGTCGGGAGCGCTTCTGAGTAGTAAACTGGAAGTGGCGCTATAACAAGTGCACATATATAGCCTACATGCAGCCACGCAAGGCGACCTCGTTGTTCCTATGACTCGAACTCCACAGTGTTGCATAAAAGCTTCGCAAGCCTATGGTCATTCCATCTTTATGGAATACGTTATACTAATAACAGTCTCCGTAATGAACTTCTTAGTCTCTCTTTGCAATTTTCCCGCGAGCGTCTGAAAACCATTCTTTTTTTTATCGTGTTTTGTGTTGTATGGTCTGGAGTTTCTCTTGAAGTGGCGCTATATAAATTCATGATTACGGTTACGATTTTGTCTATACGGGCGAGAGACAGTGAATTTCTTAATAAGTCCGGTTTGGTTCTTCGTACGCTGGAATTATATTATGCTTTTTGGGAACTTAGCTGTTGTTGCTTTTAGACTTTGTATAGACCTTTAGCAATAAATGTCGGATTGCAACTGTGTCTGTCAGACCTTTCCTCCTCCTTCTCTCCGACGCCGTCATGTTATCATGAGCGCTGAAGATTAATGGGGAAAATAGTCTGGGATGATAAATAAACGAGAATCAGAGAGAGACCCAAGGTAGGCCTAGTTAAAAGTCAGTCTGGAGAGAGACGGACAGACAGACAGACAGACAGACAGACAGACAGACAGAGACAGAGATAGAGAGACAGACAGACAGACAGAGATAGAGAGACAGACAGAGACAGAGACAGAGAGACAGGGAGCGAAAGATAGAGGCGAATATATAATTATAATTTATAAGCAATTTAATCTGCACTGAGATATAGAATGAAGATATAGAAAAGGTGCAAGACAGAGAGGTAGCGCTAAGCATAGAATAGAAGTCTCTGAAGCGAACCCAAAGGCGTGGCCTCGAGCCTCCTTTCGAATGCCATCCATATGGCAGACTCCAGATAATAAGATCCCATGATCCGAGCTCAACTGCTCGTATACCAAAACTTTTTAAGCCGATTCTAAAATAGTCCGATAGTCTGGACGTTCGCTTCTCTCTCAGACGCACACGCACGCACACATACATACATGCAGATGCACGCATTCATATAGGTCCTACCCACTGCTACAAGCACCGCTTAAAGCTCACATACACATAGCCACACGTACATCTATACACACAGCTACACGCATGCATACAGCTACTTGCACGCATACACACTGCTACAAGCACGCATACACACAGCTACAAGCGCGCATACACACAGCTACAAGCACGCATACACACAGCTACAAGCACGCATACACACTGCTAGAAACACGCATACACACAGCTACAAGCACGCATACACACAGCTACAAGCACACATACACACTGTTACAAGCACGCTGCACACTGCTACAAGCACGCATACACACAGCTACAAGCGCGCATACACACAGCTACAAGCACGCATACACACAGCTACAAGCACACATACACACTGTTACAAGCACGCTGCACACTGCTACAAGCACGCATACACACTGCTACAAGCACGCATACACATGCTGCAAGCACGCATACACACAGCTACAAGCACGCATACACACTGCTACAAGCACACATACACACAGCTACAAGCACGCATACACACAGCTACAAGCACACATACACACTGTTACAAGCACGCTGCACACTGCTACAAGCACGCATACACACTGCTACAAGCACGCATACACATGCTGCAAGAACGCATACACACAGCTACAAGCACGCATACACACTGCTACAATCACACATACACACTGTTACAAGCACGCTGCACACTGCTACAAGCACGCATACACACAGCCACAAGCACGCAAATACACATTGCTACAAACACGCATACACACAGCTACAAGCACGCATACACACAGCTACAAGCACGCATACACACTGCTACAGGCACACATACACACTGCTACAAGCACGCATACACACAGCTACAAGCACGCATACTGCCACAAGCACGTATGCATACATGCTATAGAGTATAGACGCACCCATGCTCACAATCTCTCAAATGTGTTTAAATCATTGCCGCATTTCGAAGCAGACTCTAAAAACACCTCAGACCTTCAAGCCGAATTATGAGTCTGTTTCAATTTCAGAAAAATAAATCAACTCATCCTTGACCTCGATCTGTCTAAGCAAAACAGCCTTCAGAGGCAGCGGTGTGTGTATGAACTGCTCCCTGGTTAATTACCACGGTCCGTCGTACACATGGAGGATAACCTAGGCAGTCATCGCTAAGCAATTATCGACTGACTCAAATAGTTAGCGCCTGGTTAAGGGACAACTTGGTCGACTAAGTCACATGCTTAACAACTGACTAGGCTGATTAGATTTGTCGACTGACTGGCTTAACGACTTGAAATTTGCTTATTCGGAGCCCAGGGGCATAGTCTACAGATTGGGTCAAAATATAAAAAAAACTGAATTGAATTGCTGACATAGAATAGAATTCTTTCTGAAGCAAGAAGTAGTGTGAAAGAAGTCGCTACGCTGTGGCCGAATGCAAGAAACGATTACGAAGGAAATGATGATGGTTACGATGATGATGATGATGATGATGATGATGATGATGATGATGATGATGATGATGACAATGATGGCGACAACAGATGGATGAACGAATGGATGGTTGGGTGGGTGGTGTTTGGATGGATGGATGTTTGGATGGATGTCTGGATGGATGTATAGATGTTTGGATAGATGGATGTTTGGATGAATGTTTGGATGGATGGATGTTTGGATGGATGTTTGGATGGATGTTTAGATGTTTGGATGGATGGATGTGTGGATAGATGGATGTGTGGATGTATGTATGGATGGATGGATTGATGGATGTGTGGATGTTTGGATGGATGGATGTTTCGAACTTTCGATGGATTTTTGGATGGATGGATGCTTAAATTTTAGATTGATGATCAAGTGTATAAATGGATGGAAGGCTGGATTGATGACGATGACGATGATGATGATGTTGCATTTCCGGTTGTAGCGTTGAGGTTCTACCGGAAGACGGATGACGTGGATACAGACATGGAGGAGATGGATACGGAGCATCAGGCGACTTCTGCTGCTGCTGCTGGTGGTGGGGGTGAAGAACAGCATCACTCGTTTACGTTGAAGAAACTGTTTACATCTATTGACCTTCGACGACCTCTCTTCGTCGCCTGCTTCCTGCA